>CAKAOI010034086.1:0-141403 GCA_916701655.1 Sebastiscus albofasciatus | reverse complement strand
ACTACTTAAAGGAAGAAAGCTGCAACCTGACAGCTAATTAACAGCCACTGAATAGTAAATGGGAGTTGTAACATAATTTCATGGCATAAAATAAGAAACAGCAAGACATTTCAGCTTCAAAGCTGCGGCAGGTAACTTTGAAGGAATACAAATTAATTAGAGCATCTGGTTACAAGTCAACCACAATAAAATGTCCAAATTTAAGAAACAGGTTCTTCTGCGTTTCATATTTTAAAGTGAAATGGGTGTCATTACTCCCATCTTATCTTCTTTACATTGATTTTGCATCAAGTTCAGGGTTCATTTTAAGGTTCTTGTTTTCACATATAGAGCCCTGCATGGTCAGGCGCCTGCTCCATCCTTATATCAGCAGTAAGTCACTTATAGATCTTCTGACCAGAGCTTACTGATCTTCCCTCGAGCCCGACTAAACTAAAGGTGACCGTGCCTTTGAAGTGGTGGCTCCGACACTGTGGAACGTTCTTCCTATAGACATTCGATCTGTTTGTGATCTGTCTCTGTTGAGGCATTTAAAGGTGCTAAATTTGATATTCAGAGCATTAATATATAGAGATGGAAGAGAGGAATAATGTCTACCTTAGCAGAGAATGAAGTCACTCTCCTTCTGTGTGTGTTGTAATCTGAGTTTCTCTGTGCTTTGTTGACATTGCTGGGCAGGCTGTCCGCGTGTGCCTTTTAGTGCATGTTCGTGCATGTTAGCATGCCCCACTGGCTAGCTCACGGCCGCCTCTCTGCACTGTGCTCATACGGCGGTTACAGCTGATAACGCCGTCCCGACCAACAGGGTTGTTGTGGAAGCGTAGCACCCACCCTCTGGTTCCCCCTCAGATTAACACCGTTAGCTCTGTCAGGACTTTTGCCGTTGTTTGCACTGTTAGCGCTGTTAGCACAGTTAGCTGCATGCTGCTTGCGAAATCTGGCAAAAACTCTTGCGATACTCGCTGCCTGACGACCTATCCTAATCTTAACTATTCAACATCAATGCCTTAACCTTAACCATCTTGCAAGAGTTTCCCAACTCGTGGGTTATCTTCTAGACACGACCCCGACTCGCCGTCGCCATGTTGAGAGCTGTTGAGAGCCAATAGAAATGCTCCTAATCACGTATTTAGCACCTTTAAGCTGCACTCACTTATTTAAACTGGCCTTTGTGTCGCATCATGCCATCTTTGTTGTAATTTTGTGTGTTTCTAAGGTCTGTTACTTGTTTGTTTCCTTTACTGTTTTATGATCTTATTTTTAATATTTTTTTTAATTCTTGTTAAACACATTGTGTTTGTTCTATTAAAGTGCTAAATAAACTTACTACTACTCATTGACTGATGACTGACTTACTCCTAGTGGTGATTTGAATATCTGAGGATTTGATTTGCTTATCCTATCATGTAATTGAATTTTATTCAAGTGGTGTGTTTAAAGGCTTCCATGTTGAAGGGATCACCTACCTACCATCTGCTCTGCTCACACGACTCGCTGCAAAAGAACACAGACTGCTGTTTTGGGAAATATCGATGCACATAACTTAGCCAAAAAATTCAAATTGGGCCAACAGGGGTGCTTTGAATTTCTAAGTCACTGTCTGTCTGGGTTAGGTTCAGATTTAGCACATTGTGGAACAAACGCATTGCTATTTTAGTTATATTTATTTATTTCCTGTGCTTTTGTGTGTATCTGTGTGTGTCAGAGTTCCTACTACATCTGCAGTCATTCTGCCATCTCTCCTGGCTGAAAAAGTGAGAACACCTTGACTTCATGGATCTGTAATAACAACTTTAGGTAAGGACAGACGGAGTTCTAGTGTTGGAGTTATAGTGGAATTAAAAAAAATAATGCACAAATGTCTCACATATGTACTGCTTCGATATTTTAGACTTAATTTATGGAAGGAACATGGCCCTGCATCGTGGGAATAACAAAATCTAAACTTGATTTTCACCTGTTAATCATCTTTTTTTGTGCAACCTGAGAATATTAGAATAATAATATTAGATAATAACATCAGAGGGCAAAAAGACTGCCTTAATTTAGTGTCTAATGCACATATTAAACCTTTAAATAATAATCTAAAAACCAAAACCTGCTTCACATAATCTGAAAACACCAGTATTGTGGTTTAAAATGCCAGCCCATCACATCTAAACCAATTCAAATCAAACATATTTGATGTTCCCTCTCTGAAGCATCTGCAAAGCTGTTATTGCACGAAGTTTGGAGAACCACAAAAAGCCTCTTTAATAACATTAGGATGTTATCAGGAGGAAAAAAAGAAAGAGCAGCTTCCAAAATGTGATTATCTCCACCGAACATTATTATGCATAAGTCCATTATCTGGTTACAGCGACACAGAAAGCAGCACCGCACATTAACATTCACAATGTACAGTATAGTGAGGAGCGCTGACATAAATATCTGAGGACCGGCATACCGAAAGGTTATCAAGTGGAGATAATCTCTACCGTGTTGATGAGAGGCTTTTGGAGAAAGAGGATTCCCGTATGAAAGCCACCCACCAGTTTCAATAAAGCCATTTTACCTCTTGGCATTTAAAAACTTTTCTGAAAGTTGATATTTACTGCTCAAGAGCTTTTTCAGAGTTCTTACAGAATACGTCTGAGTGAATGCAGAATCGCCGTGAACTAAAAGTAGCTCTCGGTTGATGTGAAGTGAGTTTGTTCCTAAAGAGGGGCTTGTTTTTGCTCGTTGACTCAGCCTCAGCCAGGCTGTTTGAGATGTGGAAACTACAGGAGCTTTTCCAGTGGCTAAAGGAAGCTTGGTGACATTTTATCAGCTATGTACTTAGATATAAATTATTGTTTCTCAGCCTTAAAATGCTGCGGTGAACTCAGTAATGTGTGCGTAATGGACCTACAAATGATGGGGCTTGTGTTCTCCCTGGCAGGAAGTTGAATGGAAAGCCACATTGTTCAAGAAAAACACTTAAACTATATTTAGAGAGAGTGAAGTGATTTTTCTCCCCTTTTTGAGTTGCACAATTTTGAACCCTGTAGTGTTTCTGAAGTCTTTAAGACTTATTTGCTTTAACAGCCAATGCACCAAGCGTACAGATGTTGGCCCTAGCAAGCTTCAAGAATAGGTTCACCTTTTGTCAAATCCATCCTAAAACGACACTCACATGCCCATATGTACATTTAAACAGTTATTGCTGGCTGTTATCGTTCCTCCTCTACTGGGTGAGGAAATATGCCTTCCTAACATAATATGGGATGGAGAACAAAATCCACAGTCCTCGTTCTGGGCAAAATATCCTCCAAAGTTTCTGTCTTATTAGTACAAAAATACCCTCTAATTTCCCAGACAGTGTTTTCGTCTGAAAAAAAACAGGACATTTGGTTCTAAAAACACAAAAAAGATTTGAAGAAAACCACTTAATTTGAAGTCCAACTACTGAAGATTAAAATTAGATTCAGATTACCTTGAATATATTTTTGCATAGGACGAGGACTGAGCATTTTGTCCCTCGCTAATTGGAGGGGATCTCTCAGTATGGACAGGATGATTACAGAAAGAAATCACATAGAATAGCCTAAATGTGTGTGATCTGGTTAAAGAGAGAGTTCAAAGAAACAATTGTTTTGGGGAATTTTACTGTTTTTCAGAAATCAATAAATGTCTCAGGACAGACCTTTTTGTATATATTTGGTGAATTTATGTCCATATAAGTCTATCCTGGCTCAATTGTTGAGTGTCTAAGGGATCAAATAACGTAAACAAGTAAACTATTCCATAGTTATTTTAATTTAAAGTCTCTTCAAAACCTCTATGATAGGAACTTGAGTGCTGCAGGGATGACATATTTTTGCAGGCCAACCAGGAAGTTAGCATCACCCTGGTTCCCTCGACAAAAAGCCAATGGGATTTTTAAAACATTTATGATGCTCACATGTTTTGTTCAGCAAGATAATCTCCACAAATGAACACCATTTCTATTATTTTTGAAGCGTGAATGCAATCGGCAGAAGTAAAAAGCTAACGTTAGGTTATAAACAAACTACACCACGGTCGCATGAACGCCAGTATAAACACAACGAGGCTGTAAAGGCGGACGAGTTGGCGTCCTGTAGTCTCATTTAGCCACTTGTTAGCATCCGCCTTTTTTATGACACAAAAGCTTCAAAATTCACAAGAGGGATATTTACTGATGTATTTGTGTTAACCACACACTTTATTTCAGGCATCTTACTAAAAAAACATTAAAAAAAACATTGACTTCCACACGAGGGAACCAGATGTACTCATTTCCAGGTTTTAGGACTCATTCCTGCAGCACCATATACACTCCAATGTATGCAAGTTTCTGTGAACAGATCGGCCTCTAATTAAATGCAGCGGCTTCAAGGGGCACCTGCTGATTTCACACTAAAATCTGCACACAAGAAAACATCATAAACTCGGCAATCAATAAGGCTGTAATGAAGCTCCTGTTCACTATAGTGAACAGGAACACCAAGAAGGCAAAGTCAGCAGTCGTGCCAAATGGAGCATAAACACAACAAAAGTGCGGCTCTTTAATGTGGCTTTGAGTTGAGCTTCGACACAATTCTTTTAATTCACACATCATTTGGTTTGTCTCTCTGGCTGTGGGAAAAGCTGGCAGTGAAAGATTTAATGTAAAGCCAAGACCTCTCTCTCTCTCTCTGAGGCGATCCATAGGTCAGAGGTAACCCTGGAAGTGACAGCGTGACTCACATGTAGAAGCGAACCGGAGTCTCAGATGTCCTTACCTTTCAGTGTGGATCAGCGCCGCCCGCACGCTGACAACCGGACTTCCTCACTGACTGATGGTCTGCTGATAGATTCTGTCAACAGGCTCATTTAAAGGGGAGAGTGATGTCCTGTAACCAGAGGACTAGAGGTCTTAGATCCCTGAGACAGCCATGGTCTGTCCATCAGCAGCCAGGTATCCTGTTGAAGCGTCCTTGAACAAGCTGACCTGCTCAAGTCTTCCATCATTAAAAATATATCCGACCGTCCAACTGATAGAATACTCACTCATGTATCATCTCACGTGTGTGTTTTGGCTGTGTTTAATAATAATAATGATACAGCACGGATGGATGATATAACAACACATTGGTCCAATAAAGTTAACGTTTAATTTTTGGCTCATGACTGCGATCATTTTAATCTCATCTTGAACAGATTTCAAAGAGGGATCAGTGATGTCGTCAGGCACGATTACATGCTTTTCATTACATTTTTATGCATCTTTCAGCCGAATGAATAACTGATTATGATTTCAATTATTTAAATATGAAGCACACACGTTAAGCTCATAGGACATACTGTAACTGAGGGATGATCAGACGCAGCAGTTCACATCCAGATATCTGTAGTGATCACACGAAAGGCGCTGCGGTTGTGTTCAGTGAAATAATTTATCAGATGCCAGCAGTGAAAACTGAGGGGGTGACACATTTAGTGTGGTGTTAAATACACACATTATAATGGACTACAGGGGTTCCTAGAATTAAAGGACACTATTTCTTATTTTTAAAAGGCAAACTGCTGCAAGACCAGACCAATTGTATAGCCCTCATATCTAAATGCATCGCCGGATTAACTTGTTTGGGGGCAAAAAAGTATTTTTGCCTCCAAAACTACTACACTGGAATAGGGATGTCACAGGAACCAATACGTCGGTACCAAGTTGAAGCTTCTGAAAACATGGCAGTATGCGTTTTTCTACAATTCCCATCAGGTACCGCCAGGGCTCGAGACTAATGGCGTCCCGTCGAGCTAACCACTAACGTTAACTAGCTCTCGTCCTGACGATTTCAATACGGGAGTTGCCGCTGATTTACATTATGATGCATTCAGGCTCTATTCAGTAAAAATATTGGGCAAAGGTGAAAGCTAACATTATCATGGTGCGTTCAAATGTAACCTTGTAAAATGTAGTTGTTGGCAAGAAACTTGAAAAAATCCAGTTGTTTGAAGGAGATGTTTTTCACAGCAATATAAAATAGATAATAGAGAGAGAATTATGACAAAAACAGAATGATAACAGTAATAAAGGAGTGTATGTTGAAGTACGTAGGAGTTATTGTTTTACTTTTGTTTTTTTTCACCAGGTATTGGTATTGAATTTTTGGTATTATGACATCCCTACACTGGACTACCTGGCCCCAGGTTTTCTGTATCTGGTAAATTTGATGAAACACATTTTTATTTAGAGAAAAAAAAACACCACATGGACACAGTTTAAACTAAAACAATAATGTCCCTCTACATGACATGGCCACAAGATTATGACCCGGTTGATTCTGCACTTGAGATATTGCTCTAGCCGTGCAAATTCCCACAAAATTGTGCATCACATTACGAAAACATTGACAGGATGAAGACACAACAGCCCAACACCAATGTTCTATGGTTCAGGCAAGTCAAGTCAATTTTATTGATGTAGCCCGATATCAAAAATCACAAATGTGCCTCAGGGGGCTTTACAATCTGTACAGCAAACAACACCCTCTGTCCTTTACAGTACAACCCTCACAGCGGATGAAAACTTACCCAAAGAAAAAAAGCTTTTCAACAGGTAAAAAATGGAAAAGCAACAGAGGGATCGCTCTCCCAGGACGGACAGACGAGCATAGACATAAACATAGACTCCATATGACAAAACTGATACACACAATGTGAACATATGTGACAGGACTGATCTAGGAGGATGTCAAGCAGCTTCCAGGTGTCTCCAAACAGATAGAGCCTGAGCAACACAACAACTCAAGTCTATTGTACTGATGTATGTTGGTGTTGATTGTTTGGAAGGTTGCCTACATGATTTATGTTTCATCTGTTCGGCGTTGCATGTTGGAATATATAGCAGCATAAGTCTTTTTGATGATTGGACACATATTGTCTTGGGGATGATGAATTGAAGAGGAAATGATGCTTCCACACAGATACAGGGAACGACGGGGCCGCCGCATGCTTTGGTGAATCTGAAACGAATGTAAATCATATGCTGTGGCCTTCGCAGTTACCATTACCCAACCGAACACCGACGGGAGATGTTGGAGAGATGTGTTGCTCTCCATCAAAATACCAAATTTGGGAATTTGTTTTTGAGAAAATGGTGTTACAGAAACTTGGAGAGATACTTTCTGTTTGTTTAATTTGACACCCAGCTGTGCGCATTAAATGCATTTCAATAAGCAAAGTCATCTGCAAACCTGTGTGAAAGTGAGCGACAGCCCCCCCGTCCACCTAATTGTCACACTTCAGTGGAGGCTTGCCCTCCTATAACATTCATTCATCATGCTATAATTGAAACTAAACAAATTCCCTTCCTCATGCCGAGATAATGATTGTAATTGTCAGAAATAATTTGTCACTTGTAATTGCTGGTGTCAGTCATCTTGTTTGTATTTGATAGAGGTCAGTCAGTGTTGGTATTAGGCCACTTTATTAAAGAATGAGACAAATCAACCTGCAGGGTTTTTAGTTGATCAGAAAGTAGGAAAATTGCAGAGTAGAGGCACATAAACATGCAGTATGGAGTAGGGGCTCATAAACAACATAAAAACATACACAACCATGAAAGACTTCACATAAAATTACATTAAAACACAAACAACTCCATCAATAGATAAGAGCAGGTGTGAAAAGCTGCATTTAAAAAGCAGTGACAGTCTATTTGGCCTTGTTTAAAATGGATCTTGCGGCGGGAATGAAAGAGGTTTTGCAAGTTCTCAGATCAAATGAGTTTATTGTAATATTCACTTTTATATAACCAATAGTGTTAGAATAAACACATTTGACACATGAGACAATAGACTCCCTATACGTCAGAAATTCACATTTTATATTCACTGTTGCTGTTGACTTGCATCGTTACATGCTGTCCTTTGCTTTCCTCGTGCTGAGATAATGATTGTAATTGTCAGAAATAATTTGTCACTCATAATTGCTGGTGTCAGTCATCTTGTTTGTGTTTGATAGAGGTCAGTCAGTGTTTGTATTAGGCCACTTTATTAAAGGGACTGTTTATAACTTTTTAAGCGTATAAATGTACCCGGTTGGGATCCGATGCGCGCTCGCGTGTGGCCGGAGTCACTGCTCCTCTGCCGGTTTGCCTTCACTCACACAGCGCTCGTTCTCGCTCCACCTCTAGATGAGCATGCTGCTCACTCCACACTGCAGAAGAGTTAGCTCTGAGAATATCTAGTGAATGTACAGTGGACGTTTGTGCAGAAATAACTGCTGCAGCTCCTCCAGACCAACAGAGGTTTCCCGGGTCTTGTGAAGTGACGGGGCTCCGCAGCGAGAAATGTTATCACCTCCGACCAGGTGCCGGTGTCTCCTTGCGGGCGCAGTAGGAAACGATAACGATTCTCTTCAGCCCCGGCAACCACCCGCTTTTGCTGAAGCAAGAAAAGACACTAGGATCAGCATTGATCCATGGAGAGACCTTTGTCTGGTCAGCTAACATTACTGCCAAGCAGGTGAAATATAGAGTGATATTGTGCTTTTAGCTGACGTGTGTCGCCTCACTGTGTTGAGCGATGCTCGTTCATGTCTATATGTCTATTTAGAGCGAGCAAGCGCGAGCCCGACGCTGACTTTCGTTGACTTAATGGCCACAGATGTCGCTGTTAACAATCATTTCTGAAAGTTACGAATAGTCCCTTTAAAGAATGACACAAATCAATCTGCAGAGTTTTTAGTTGATCAGAAAGTAGGAAAATTGCAGAGTAGAGACACATAAACATGCAGTATTGAGGATTGCATTTAATAAATCAGATCTGCACAGTCTTATGTTTTTCCCCTCATGATTATGGTGCAACTTGCAGTCCCTACTGCTGTTTTCTGCCTTTGGAGTGGGCGAGCAGTGTTCAGTGTTGACAGGCTCCCTCTTCAACCCAGTGGACTCGGGCTGTCAGATGCGATGCGCTTGCGCACTAAACACACAGACACACGGATCCTCCAGTGTGAGCAGGTTAGTGTTAGTGTTGGACAATCAGACTGGAAGTGCGTTAATTAATAAAAAAGAAAAGGAGTTAATGTCTTCAGATTCAGTAAGTGGAGTAAAAAGCGTCAGTTTTTCCAGCTGCTTTAGTGGAAAAGTTCTCATCGGATTTTTCTTTTTACATTTGACTTCGTGACTAATCAGCAGCAGCACATTGCGAGGAGCAAACACACAAACAAACAGGAGAGCTCGTTAAATTCTCTGGACTACAGAAATTGGGAAAATATTGAACAATTTGACGCGTCTCTGAATATCAAACAAGCTTTTATTGCAAACAAACAACGAGGATCGAAACCAAGGGGTGATTCCTGCACATCAGGTAAAACAAACATCACATTCACTTCTTGAATGCCACCTCAACTTTCTGAGAAAAAAAAATAATTATTTTCTTCTTTTTATTGCAGAAGTTATTTCGCCATGAACCAAACAGCAGGAGCCACAAATGCGTATCGCAGATGCTCCAAAGCTGGAAAGGTAAGAAAACAGACTTTATTCAGAGAAGTTGTGATTGTGATTCCTGCTTGAATGCTGCAGCAGCATCATAAAGAAGCATGGCAGTGAAGCTGGTTGTTTGCAAGCTTATAGAACAAGCTTTGGGTACAGTGAGATGTTGTGTTCACATTGTGGAGTTATTGTGCGTCTGTGCGCTTTTGGAGACGTTTTTTTTAATTCTGTGCAGGGTACAATTTGTTGGCTGCTGAAAAAAAGATGTCAGTTGGCAGTTTACAGCCACATTGGAAGCTTTTTGGGCAAGATGAGCCAATTTCTGTTGTCCATGCCCTGCAAAAAAAGCAAGTTTTTCACTCAAAGCAATGAAAATGATGCAGAAAACAGGCAGTTTTTAAACATCTTGATGTAATTTCATGCCCAAACCTCTTCACCAGTTACTTAATATTCATCTGCTGCATGCTGATATGCAAGATGATGGCACTGAACCACACTGCCACTGTTTTACCAAGCCTGTGACCCACATTATAAGGCTGCTGTTGCTGCTCTGCTGCTGCTGTGTGGATGTGTAGTGAAGATGGAGGGAGAAGAGAGAGGGATGAGGATGAGAGTTTGTCTGGAGGTGGGATGAAGGGAAGGATGGGGTGGACAAACTGTAGGATGCAAGAGGAGGGGACTGTATAATAGAGTCTTTCCAGTGAAACCATTAGAGGCAAAAAAACATGCTCCAGTGTGTGTGTGTGTGTGTGTGTGTGTGGGAGCTGCTCTCATTCCCAACACATCTGGCTCTGTCAACACACACCATCAGTGGAGATGATGAAGTATGAAAGCTTTATTTATCACCAGCAAGCTCTGACACATGGGATATCCACACAGCAGTGTTTACAGATATAGATTTCCGGGCTACAAATATTTGGAGTTGATGCGTGTATCGATTTGGAAAAAGGTGCTCTGTGTTTATACAACGATGTGGTAAATGAATCCTGATGGGTGTGGGCGAGAATTAACACACACTGTTACACTGTGTTGGTTAACACTCTCGGTTTAATTGACGCTGACAGTTTGCTTTCTCAGTGTGATGATGCAGGCTGGAATAGTTCACCCTGGGAATCTTAGGGACTTCACAATAAAAGCATGCAGAGAGCCTGCAAATTACATGCTGGTTTAATCATTTAAATCCATAAAATGTAGCTTAACTGTTAAAAGATGACAAGTATTGATTAAAAAATGGAAAATAAACGTAAAAACGTTTTTATTTTCATAGCCAGAAGTGTAACAGTAAAGATGTTTTATCTCATAATAAAGTGATTTGTATCCGGTGGGTGCAGGCTACTTACATCCCAGGGAATGGAAAATTGTAGCTCAGCTTATTGATGAAAAAAGAAAAAATAGAAATCAGGATTTTATTAAGGGATAAAACACATTGAGTCGGCTGTAACACCTGAAGATTACATGTTGCAATTTAGAGTGTGTGAAAACTAGCTTGCAAGTGAGCAGAGAAGTGTAACAGCTAGGTAAAAGTAATGAGTAAACTGATCAAATTGGTAGCTAAAAGTAAAGAAACTGCTGGATATGATGTCTGAAAGCAATAGATAAATGGCTAGAATTGGCCTTACTAAACGTGATGAATAAACAGTTGAAATTGTTGGCTAAAAGTAATGGAAAACTGGTTGAATAAGACAGATCTGCTGTGGAGGATGATGTGATTTCCTGCTTATATAGGGGGTCATCTGGTACGGGAATGTGTTTTATGGCACGGTGATGTTTTTCCGGTTTGTCTGTAGTACTTTATAAGGATGTACGTCGCTCATTGTAGGTGCTCTCTCACTAGTAGAGACACCATGCTGCAGGCATTAAAGATCTTTAGGAGAATTGATAGACAAGTATTGTGCATTTTGTTGCCTCACTCTCATTACTCTAGACAGCAACTGATTTGAAGTTGCCATGACAATGAAAGTAATGGATAAATGGTTGCAACGTCCAGCGTCTGCCACTCCAAAACTGTACCACGAATGCAAACTCGACCAAGCTGACCTCAGAGATTCAAGATTCAGAAACTGTTATTGTCTCTCACATAATGATAGAAAATTGTCTTAGGTTAAAACAACGTAACAAACAACATAAAAACATACCCAACCATGAAAGACTTCGCATAAAATGACATTAAAACACAAACAACTCCATCAATAGATAAGAGCAGGAGTGAAAAGCTGCATTTAAAAAGCAGCGACAGTCTATTTGGCCTCGTTTAAAATGGATCTTGCGGCGGGAATGAAAGAGGTTTTGTAAGTTCTCAGTTCAAATGAGTTTATTGTAATATTCAATTTTATATAACCAATAGTGTTAGAATAAACACATTTGACACACGAGACAATAGACTCCCTATACGTCAGAAATTCACATTTTATATTCACTGTTTCTGTTGACTTACATCTCTACATGCTGTCCTTTGCTACATATACTGTATTTAGTGTTCCCTGTGTTTGTAATATTGGTGTCCACACTTTAGTATTTGCTAGTGTTTTCACTTGTTCTAATTCTGTACTATTTCATCTCCTCTTAAATATCAACTTTAAAAGAGAGGAAATAGATTCAGAATAAACACCTCTCCAGACACTTTTGTCTCCAAACAGCAGCGTCCGTTTCATTATCCGTCCCGTGGCCATTTTCAGCCCGCCGGCAGGATCGTCTGCAATTTCAAACTGTTTTTTTTTTAGTTTTTGTTATTTGTTCCTGTTTTTAAAGCGTTGGTGCTGCGAAGGATTTCTCTTTGATGAGTCTCCTCTCTCTCTCTCTCTCTCTCTCTGTTTCTCTCTCTGTGGAGTTTCTATTTCCAGTCATGTTGACAGTCGGCCACAGAGACGTTTCATCGTGGATTAATGACACTCTGATTAGGTCTGCATGTGTTCTGCAGACCTCCCAACAGGATAAGCCCCACATGGTCATGGTCATCAGCTTGTGACAAGCTTTGACAGGTTTGTAAACACCTGACAGGAGAGGAGAGCAAAGTGTCCTGTGCTCTTGAGATTATTTGAGGATCCTTGAGGATTCCATGTAATGCAATTTCTGCAGTCTTGTTTTGCATGGCCAGCTGACCCTGAAAACAAGACTTTAGAGAAGCTATTGGCCACGTAACCAACCAGGTTTCCTGCTCCCGTGTTGTTGTTTGGTGTATTTTTGTCATTTCCCACAGCTGACTGGCTAAATGGAGAGCAGCGTTGAAGGTGTTTCAATGCAAAAAAAGATGATCCGGTTACTTGTAACACCAACAGTCATTTTTGTCCCTCTTATCACAGATCAGCAGCTTTTTTCCAAGGCTCAGAGAGAATCGAAGTGACTCCACTGACAGTAGCCTCTAAAGACCATCATGCAGTGCAGCAACATCTGGTATCGTAGTGGCGGCTCCTTCGAGTCGTCTCAACCGTCACACTATTTCCTGTTGTGTCCACTTTTCACAATTTCACTCTGTGTACCTGCACAGATACAGCACAGAGGGAGTCCCCTTCCTGGGGGTTGTCCATAGGCCTTCTGGGAAATGTAGGAATTCATAAGCAGAAGTAGACACGAGGTAGATTTAAAGGAGCAGAGACATGAAAAAGCCCCAACACTTCTACGTAGGAGCAAGACACACATACTTTCTAGTTGTTTAGTCTCTTTTTGTTGTTGTTTTGTGTCAATTGTTTTGGTCTTTGTAGTTTTTTTGTCTGTGGTTATTTTGCCACTTCATTTTGCGTCTCTTTGTAGTTATTTTGTATCACTGTGTGGTTATTTTCTCCCTTTGTATTTGCTTTGTGTCTCTTTGTAGTTGTTTTTGTCTCTTTGTAGTTGATTTGTGTCTCTTTGTAGTTGATTTTGTCTCTTTGTAGGAAGTTTATGTTTCTTTGTTGTGATTTTTAGTCTCTTCTGGTTGGTATGTTTCTCTTTGAGTGACATTTTGTAGGTGAAGGCCGCCTGGACCATCCATGAGCAGAGGTACACATACAAATTTAACTTTTTCTCAGAATAACTTAACAAATTGATGATGTATTGAGGAGAACTGCAACGATGAGTTGATTAATTGAAAATTAATCAGCCGGTTTTGTGATAATCAATCATCATTTTTAAAGCAGAAATACCAAAAAGTCTCTGGTTTTAGCTTCTCCTATGTGAATACTTGCTTCTCTTTCTCTGTTTTATATCATTGTAACCTGAATATCTTTGGGTTTTGTACATTTTAAGACGTCACCTTGGAAATGTGGTGGATATTTTTCACAGTTATTTTCTAGACTAAATGATTAAACAAGAAGAAAGTAATCGACAGATTAATCAATAATGAAAATAATCATTAGTTCATGCAGTAATATCTGGTACAGTGTAAGTGTGGACTTGTCCTTTGTTTAAATCTTTCAATAGAAAGACATGTTGCCTAATGGCATTGGCTGATAAATTAGTATTCAGTCCTAGTTGTATTATTTAGAATGAAGTTCATATTGAGCATTTACAGTAGTTCATGGTCATCTTTAGAGCAGCCCACATCTATAAAGAAAGCAAGTAACACAAGGACACTTCTGTACATTGCACTTTATAACCATAACAGCTGTATAGTATTTGTCATCTTGCGGTGATGGTGTCTTAACTAACTGTTTTCAGATCAGAATGAGGAGGCTAAAATGTTGTATTGCAGTTTTGCTATGATGGAAATGGTGTCTGGACGTGAAGTCACCACTAGAGGGCAGTGTGGTACTGCAGTACATGCACCTGTAAGGGAGTGTCGCTTTGTCTTAAAATGTATTCATGATCCGCTGCCTTAATCCTTTACTGTCTCTTCTTTGGTTGACTTTGATTTATAATGATATCATGCTCTTGTTACACTATTTGTTCAAGTTGTATTTTGGCTACATTTAACACTTCTGGGATTTTTACAGCTTGTTTAAGAGTCCCTCTGCTCTGAGATCAAGTCAAAGCTTAACTAACTTTTGACTCTGTAGTTCATGCCGCTGCTTTTCTTTTGTCTGGTCTCGGTCACAACCGGCTCGTCTGATCGTCTCGGCCCCTGACAGCCGCAGTGTGCAGCATGTTCGCTCACTAAAATCCCAATTAGCTCCCACCACTTTCACAACCATTTGCAACTTTGCTGATCTCTGCATCTGCAAAGCCCAGAAAATCCCCCTCAATTCTTCTGATTATAGTTTCATTATGAGAATGCAAAAAGTTTAATTTGTGCGACTCAGTTGAGACACAGAAGGGAAAAAAAAACAACTAAATTGACGATCTTGCAATGAATATGTATTAACTGCTGCTGCCCAAATATAAATTGATCACTTGACTAAATCTGTCAGCTGAAAGCATTGGGCTTGTGTCCCGTCTAAAATAATTCCCTGAGGTTTATTTGTCTCTCTCATTACTACATGGATTATTTTGTGTGTTTTAAAACTAAAACTCATTTGTTTCTGCACTTATTGAGCTGACATCAGAATGCAAATGAGCCAGTTATTCAGAGTGCAACGGTGCTAAACGGATATTTCAAGGAGCGCAGGAGCTAAGCTGAGAGGTGTGTGGATTGAGGGTAGACTTCTTAATTACCGCGGCTTTGTTGGCCAACAGCAGGGCAAACAGCGGCACGAATGTGCCAAGTATTGATCCCTGCTCTCATTACACCGCGGGCCCATTGTAATGCACGGTTATCACTCCGACTCCCCTCACTCCAGTCTATGGAAATGATCATTGATTTTTTTTTTCTCTACACTCTTGGTAAAATGGCAGGAGAATGCCTATCTCAATCATCACTGCACTTTAAATTTGTGGACTCGAGGAGCCTCTATCGCTCATTAGCACCAGTAATCCTTTTCTCATCCTGATCACTCTTGCGGATGAGGCCCCGCCATCGGTCAAACTGAACCCGCTCCTGCTATACCGACCCGTTCTCGCTCCCAGCTCGTCGAATACTGCCGTTTGGTACCCATCGGCATCGGAAACGGACGCACGGCGGCACCCTTTAGCAACAGTGTGACGAACCAGTATGTGCACTATCTGGTTGGCGTGGAGAGGAGGTTGTGTTGCTCTGACTCTATCTGGTTGGCGTAGGGAGGAGGTTTTGTTGCTCTGGCTCTATTTATCTGGCGTGGAGAGGAGGTTGTGTTGCTCTGGCTCTATCTATTTGGTGTGGAGAGGAGGTGTTGTTGCTTGGGCTCTATCTGTTTGGCGTGGAGAGGAGGTCGTGTTGCTCTGGTTCTATCTATCTGGCGTGGAGAGGAGGTCGTGTTGCTCTGGCTCTCTCAACTAACTCCAGTGTAAGCCCACGACGGTCGGAGCAAGTGACGTAGTAAAACACAATATGGTGATACTCATGTGTATCAATATTTTCTTACACCCTTACTATACAATAGAGCCTTTCCTTTTGAAGATGCTCTTTCATGCTGCTGTCCAACACATAAAAGCTGCTGTCTGGTTGCAATGTGATCAACACCGTCTTGACTCTGTATCTGGGAAACAAAAACAAATACACCTCCTCCCTGTATTTGTATGCCAACTTGTTTAGAGTGTACACAATGAAATTACACTGGGAGCCACATCTGAGAGCTCTACCCCTGTGAAATGAATAATGCAACACATAGAGAGAATAGATTTTCTCGCTTTTAACACCCGCGTTTTTTTTTTTTCTTTCTTAAATGTGTTGCTAATTCTGCTGTAGTGGCATTTTCTGTTTGTAATAACCACCGGTGTGTGCACTTAATCATCAGGTGCTGCAGCCGCGGCCCCCTGCCTGAGCTCTACTACACCCAGGAAATCCTTGGGGGGTGGGGAGCAGGAGCTTTATTCCAGTATGTAAGCTTGGGAAAAACATGCAAACACAACATGCATTTCGAAGTCGAATGCCGTGTTGATGTCGCTCGGCTGCAGCAGCAGCTCGGCTCTTGTTTTTCCCGGGGATGATTGACACCGCGGGGGGTGTAATTGCATGAGTCACTGAGACCTCCATGCCCCTTTGAGTGAGCGGTTGGCTTGGCAAAATGCTTGGGTCATGACAGCCCATCTGGTGGCGTATCACTAGCAGTCAACAAGGCCCTAAGAGACAAATGGCGCCACAACAGTAAACAGCCGCCGCTGGTTGGGGAGACAGACACTTGAGCTATATCTAAAATCACAAGCATATCCACTATGTGCCCCCGGAGGCCTCAGTAGCCATCAAACCAGACAGGACGTGCTGCATCCAAAGTGTCTGATGCCGTCACAGCCCATCACGGTGGATTTTTACCACTTCTTCTACCACATACGATGCAAATGAGTGCTTTTAACAAGTAGAATATTGCAATGTGCTGACGTGTGAGAGCCGAGGGCTGCGGGTCAGGCTTAAGTTTGCCCTCTGCTGGATGAAAGAGTTCATGATCCTCAGTGCAAGAGCCACAAGTCTCACTCGGCAGAGTGAGCTGGTGCATAATGAGGCATCTGAGCTGTTAATGGTGAAGCTAAATTGAAGTGGGTTGCATTATGAAGAGTTTAGTTTTAAGGCTGTGGAAGGCTGTTTTTAGAAAGATTGCATGGACGCAAAACATGATTAAACCTGTTTATAGGCTGCAATTTGCTTTATAAATTGACAATCTACCATCACTATACTCCTTAACAGAGACACAGTGGGACTTCCACCTCATCCTGTAAGACAGCAGAAACTCAGTTCCTCTAAATAAAACCATCATTTTATTCCTGCTGTTCTCATTTGTACGTGAAAGGGTAAGTGAAAAAAAACAAACAAACTTGGACTGTAAATTCAGATGAAAATAGAAAGGCCACTTTCTGCTCCTCCAGTCACATTGTTTATCCTTACATATCCCAAACCCACGCAACAGCGCTCAGGGCAAACTTATGTATTGAATGTCCTTGGTCAGCTATCCGGAGATGTATACAAATAGCCATACCGCTTCATGGGTTTATTGTGCTGTTGTTCTCCGCGCTGCAGACATTTTTCAGCAGTATTGTTTTGTAGAAAAATGAAATGTAAAGAGAACAGCAACATCTCAAAACATCACACTCACAAAAACGTATAAACTTGTTAAAGTTGAACGGCGCTGCCAAAATGATTGATCATGATTAGTTATTTAGTCTTAAAAACATTGTTTCTTGAAAAAAGTGAAGAATAAAACTGAACATTTTCTAAAATCAGAAAGCCTAAAATGCTGTAAATTGCCTCACGGCAGAGACTGGATATTTACATCTACGAATACAAAGATGACTTGAAGAATATGATACATAATGAGTTGTCAGAATTGACAGTTATGCAGTGTGACAGACGTTTTAGACAATTACTCAGTCTCCCCGAATGTGTCAACATGTCAGTCCATATGCTCAATATGGAGAACGAGCGCTGAATGTATTATTCTTGGATACTGATCTGATTTGTCTGAGTGCGTCAGAGGCAGATATCGTACTTAGTCATATATCTTCTTAAACTAGATTGTTCTTAAGTGGGCAATAGATCTTTTCTTTCAAAAATATTGAAGTATTTTAACCATACATGTATGCTTAGAGTGACTCCTATGGCTCTGCACCCGAAACATACAGATGGGTGACAATTTAAAGAATAAAACAACGTAAAACGTTTCACATTGATCGGCGCCGTATTCACTTCAGTAAACGCTGCAATGCTAATGTTGCTAGCAGTAGAGTGCTACGCATGGATGTATAATAAGAACTGGATACTGGACCCAAACATGGTGCCTTTTCAGTCCAATGAGAGTTGCTCGTCTGGCACATACGGCAAAAATGTTTTCTAGCTTCTGGGTTTACTTCCGGGGTATGCGGCCAACTGAATATGCGGAGTATTGTTTCTCCCGCTGGCCCCGCCCCTGAGCTCCCACTCGGCCAATAGACTTTACATTGTGATGACGTCACAGATTTTAAAATCGCTTTTCTCGGCTTGAATACAAATATAAAACCTCCATGGATCAAATATTCATAATAGTCATAATCTACCATGTTTTCAGTTCGAGGTGTCATGTCAACAGATTTACAGACTTCTCTTTTACAATGGTGGTCTATGGGGAACATTGGAAGCAAGGTACCGCATCCAGGTCTTATTACAGATCCATGGTGCTACAATTCAGAGACTCAAACAGTGTTTTTGTAGCAAACCTGGTATAGCTGCGTCCTCATGCTGATATTACGCCAAGCGAATATCTTTGTTTTGTCTTGTCTCAATAAGAGGCCGATTTGTTTTTATACAGTTCTGGAAATTCTTTTGTTTTTCCGTTCTTGCAGTTCAAGCTGTGGTCAGCAGTGATTGGCTAAACCCACAAAGGTCAGCGCAGCTCAAAGTAAATTCAAATCATTTTGTGTTTTGATGATGATGATGGTGGTGATGGAGAGCACTGTTTAAACACATCGCTCCAAAATCTCCCATAGGCCTTCACTTGTGTTGAGATCTGTTGACCTTGAAGGGCCGTAGCGTACTGTATGATTCACATGATTTTTATACTCATTAAAACATTCAGTGACATCTGTTCCATTCTATTTCCCACATTGTTTTTTTGGCACTCACTCTCGTCTTCTTGCTGAATGATGACTGTGGTCCGGGCCTGGAGCGTTCTCCGATTCCCATTTGGATGGAATATCTTAAACAAAACTCTTTAAGCTCACAGCGTCGATGTCAAACTCGGTGTCAGTGGACCAATTGAAAAAAGCTCACCATGGATAACATCAGTAGCTTGAAGTGTTGTGATGATTTCCACCCTACAGGGGCAATCATCTGTGTTGTGGATATTAACTCGACTGTGTAAAATATTTGGAACGGTCTTGTAAATTCTCTTGCATGTGTGGGAGGATTTTCCCTTCAACCTTAAAGATTTGGCAGACGAATCGCAGCACTTCTGCTCGTCATCCCAGTGGAATCCATAACTGAGACCCGTAGCTTGTTTAAAAATTTGTACATTGAGCAATTGCAAGACAATGAGTGAAGTTAAATGTGTGGGCTGACGGATGCTTCAGTAGTTTATGTCCAGTTAGTTGATCAGGGACGTTTTCTCTGAAACTAAATGTCTGTATTGTTTTTAGGCTCTTTTGAAAGAAGGTTTATTTTTAAGTTAACATTTGGCATCCTGAAAAAAAAAATCCATAAAGCCTTATCAGTCGTGGCATTTGAAGATGAATCTCTGTTATTTGAAATTGTTATTAGCCGATTTATTGTCATTGATCGGAGGAAATTTGGCCGATAAATCATGAGCGAGCGAGCTGACTTATACTTCTCATGTTGTTTTAGTTGAGGAGTTATTTCCAGCGCAGCTATTTCTGCACTTTGGTTTGAAGTTCTGTTTCCGGAGAAAAACCCCCAAGTGTCTTCTTCACAAAGACCTTTCCACATAGACCCGTTATGTGGAACCATTTTTGGTTGTTCCGTAATTCCTCCTCTTCTTCATTATGGTCCTAAGTGTGTTCCAGGGAATATCGAGGTCTTTGAAATCCTTTTTATATCCCTCTCCTAAGCTGAGCCTTTCAGCAGTAAGCCCTTGAAGACCTTACGTTAGCTCCCGGTTGCCCAAGCGTGTCTCTGCACATACACTGTGCAACAAAGAAACCTACGGGTCAAATCCTTTAATTAGAATCACTTCACTTGATTTCAGGTGAAAGCATATTAGCTTAGTACATGCTTTGAATGTGATCAGTTAAACTCCACCGCGCTCGTGACCCTCCAATTTTAAGGTGTGTTGCACAATCAAGGAGTTTTAGTTTCCTGGTTTAAAGCTGCAGTAGGCAGAATATTTTTGGCATCGTTGGGCAAAAATTCCATAATAACCTTTCAGCATATTGTAATTCAAGTGTTCTGAGAGATATCTAGACTTCTGCACCTCTTCATGGCTCTGTTTTCAGGATTTAAAAAATCTAACACGTGACGGGAAACTTTGGCCAATCACAGGTCATTTCAGAGAGAGAGCGTTCCTATTGGCTGTTCATTCAACGGAGGCAGCTGTCAATCACTTGCAAACTCCGATCAAACGGTCAAACTAGGCAGCGCTGATCAAATATGAATCAATATTATGTTTCTGTAATGCCTATTTCTCACTTCAAATATTTTCAGAAACATCTTGTAGTGTACTGTTTAGCTATAAAATGAGAAAGTTTGCTCCGGCTGGTGGGCGGTGCTTGGTATTTCCTCTACTGATATCAACACGGCTACCGTGTCACAAACTTTCTCATTTCACAGCTAAGGTGAGAAAGAGCCATTGCAGTAACAACACTGATTCATATTTAATCAGCGCAGCCTAGTTTGACCGTTTCATCGGAGTTCGTGGGTGATTGACAGCTGCTCAGAGATGTCAAGGCTCCAGCTCGGCTCTGATTAGTCGTTTTTTTGGTCTGTGGAATCTTGCAAGTGCAGTCCCTTGGAACAGAGAGATCCATGACAGGATTTCAGTGCATGTTGTGACAGTCATCCCGCAGCTAGCGACTATGCTAGCGAAAGACAGCATATTGGAAGCTAGCTAGCTTGTAGTTTCCTGGCACGTCCTTGCAATATGCCAGTACATGGGCAAGTTTCAGTATTTTTTCCATCATGTTGTAAAGCCTCCAGAGTAATATCAATATTTTAAAAATGTCCGTGGTTCCCCTTTAAGAATGGAGTGGTTTCCTTATTTTAGTCCAGAGTATTTTTAAAATGAAAAACATTTTAGGAGGTTGTGATGTATGTTTTTGCTACCTTTTATAAGATAAACTATCGTGTGTATTGCATTAAAAACTGTTTTTTGTGTCACTCTATGCGTTTAAATTGCCACTTTAATAGTGCAGGGATTTTCATTACCACCTTTAAAAGTGGATTTAAAACCCGTCTATGTGCGCCGCACATAATCATTTGAGCTAAGGCTGTCATTTAGCCCTATTTGGCCTGATTGCTTGGCACTCTGCTGGCTTGGCCATGACTTTTACATATTGTTTTGCGAGCTCTTGTCCTTGTGTGACTGCACTTCCAATCTGCAGCCTTTTATTGAAATGTATAGCGTGGCCCTGCCGCGGCCCATTTTCATATAACTGGTGGGGGCGATTTTATTGAGTTATTGCGAAAAGCTGCTGTATAACAGATCGCACAAGCTTCGTCTGTCCCCGCGTCCCGGGCAGTTAAAAGGAGATGATTTGTCGCGCTAACTCGTATGGTGCTCTACATCGCCCTAAAACAAGATGCTGTTCCCCTTGACAATGAACACCCGCTGCCTGAACATAAACAACAGTTTTATTGTGCTCCAGGCTGTGAGCCTCCAAATCAATGCTTTGTAAATCATCCTCGGGAGGCGCACAAACACAGAACTATTCCGCGTGGCCAAAACATGTATGGGCACGCTGGCACATTAATACAGATGGATAAAGAGCGAAGGGCCAACGCTGTGTACTGTCGGCCAATAACCATAAGTGGCAGGGAATCAGAGGGATGAAGGGATCAGTGAAGCCATCAACCGTCTTTTCATCTCAATCCAGAACTTGAGCCGTCATTAAAGTTTAACAAAAGCATGATACTTTCTAGAAATTTCACTACTGCTGAACCTCACCTCGCTGCCTGTTTGTATTAGTTTCACTTAATGGGTTCTGTGCCTCTAGAGACAGACCAATCTAAAACGAGCAGCAGGCTGTAGACAACAGCAGAAAGTGGGACAGATATGCAGGTGCAACGTCGAAAAACAGCCGACTCAGCCGTGTCCTTTAGGCTAACCTGGTTTAGTGCATATAGACCTGCGGTGCATACAAGTGTGCAGTCTGTTGCGTGATATTCCTCAGGAGGCCGTCGCCCCGGGGATTAATCTTTTAGCATCATTAACTCTTCGCTTAATGATAAAGTTAATAAATGTCTTAATGAGTGCACTGTGGCACCAGAATTCTGGAGTTTAAAGTTATAGGCTCTTTAAGTTTTTGATGCTATTTATGACCGATATTCTCTCCAGCATTAGTCATTGGCTGTATTTATGATCTGACTCTTTTATATAGTACTTTTCATCGTCAGTGGTGGAGTCTGTGAGGCGGGCACACGCTGGATGTGAATGCAGAAGACAAAAGCAGGAGCATGCAGCGTTTCATGTCATGTGGAAGACAACTTTAGATGTATTAGACATTGATGATGAAGACGATGAGTCTTCTCAGTCCAAGGCTTGTTGGGGGAACTGTAAAAAGTAGCCGCTCAGGGCTTGTTTGCTGCTCCAGTGATCGATTAACTCGTCATTCTGAATGGTAGACTGAGACTCGTATCATTGAAGGAATAGTTCAACATTATGGGAAATACGCTTATTTGCTTTCTTGCTGAGAGCCTGATGAGAAGATTGATACCACCCAAATATAGGGCTGCACAATTATGGCTAAAATGATAATCATAGTTATTGTGATCACAATTAGTTATCATGATTATTCACTGATTTTTAGGGACACAATATTTTTATTGCGCTTTCATTTAAATAAACAGAGCACTGCTTTCACTTCTTGTGCTACTTTCCTGCTAACTCTAACTCTTTGCATCGAAATAAGACTTAAAATAAAGTTCTACTTCACCTTGAATTCAGTGCATTTTCTTTTTGCTCATCAAGTATACACTATATTAATCTTCTACTCTGGACTGCAGCTGCAACATTCAGGAAAGTTTTTCACAGGCTGCAGCTGCAGGGTGCACGTGCAGCGGCATGACGGCTCCCCAAAAGTGAAGCCAGAACATCTGGATCGCCCCCCCTGGTAGCTCGCTGTTAGTTTAGAGGTATTATATGAGCGGAGCATTTTAAACATCAGTATCGTAGTTGATCATGTTCATTCAATTGTGGGAAGCCAAAATCCTGATCATGATTAATACTTGATTAATTGTGCATCCCATATTATAATGTCTGTACATTTAATACTAAGGTAGTGCCAGAATTTGATTAGCTTGGCTTAACACAAAGACTGGAAACGGGGGGAAACGGCTAGCCTGGCTCTGTCCAGAAGTAACAAAATCCACCAACAACACCTTGTTTTCTCTCATTTGTTTAATTTGTGCAAAAATGAAATATGAAAAGAGGTTTTATGTGCCGGACTATTTCTTGGCCAAGTGCAGTGTTTTCCTGGAGTCTGTAGACTGGATGCACCTTGCGACGTTGAACGATGAAAGGCCTTGGATGTTCCTGTCATCCATCACTCTGATATTGACCCGACACGCAGACATTTTCAGCTGAAACGCACTGCAGCCTGCGAGTTAATTAGGCCTTTTAGATGAAAATGTCTTCACAAAGGGTGTCACACCACCTTTGTATGATGGCTGGACCATGTTGATGCCAATGTTCCATCACTTTTCCCCCTTTAACTCCAGCTCCAGTTTGATGTAATATCTCTCTGAAAAGCACTTTCATATCGCACATCTGCTGCACATACTGTACAGCCACTTTCATTACATGCATTGTGTAGTGTTACAGTGTTGTTTACCAGACATTCTCCAGTTTTTCTGGCGTGTAGACGCCGGCAGTGTGAGAAATTGTGACACTAATTTGCATGCTGACAACGATTTCCAGTGAGATTACACTCAGCTGATTGATGGCCACGCTGTTGCCCCAGAAACCACCTTGGGCGATGTGATATGACTCTCCCGTTATCAGACACTAAAGCATATTCCCGTAGTTAATCTTCCCAAATGGGCGTTCACAGAAGATATCCGGCATCCACGGGCCTTGACTGGTAATGAAAGACAGCCTTTTCCAGTGGCACGTATGAATGCAGCTCATTTCAAAGCAGCAGAATTACAAAGAGGATGACAGGAAGGGAGCTTTGCTGGCGTGTTTCATTATTCACTGATGTAGTGCAGAAACTTCCGTGTAAGATCTCAGTAGCTATATGATAGGAAATTAGTGTTGTTTTGTTTAAGTGAATTCATTCTACTGATAAATCATGATGTCAGGCGGTGAAGCTGCAGATGTAATATGGTGCAACGGAAGGGAGGCGTAATCGCTACAAACAATAACGCTGATTTAATTTCATACCGACCCATCAAGAAGGTATATCGATGCATAAAAAAGGTTACATGACAGAAGAAGTACACTGTATGCTTAAGAGTATATGGACACCCCTTCACACTTTGTGGCACCATTTTCCGGAGAGCCCTCCTCTGTTCCAACATGACAATAGCCAGCCAAAAGACGTCTGATTGTATAGAAGTCTATGAGAAAATTAACCTACTTCTCACTTGATTTATTACCTCAGTTAACATTGTAAACATGAGTTTATGGTCTCAATCGCTGGTTTCAAGTCTTCTTCAATACAGCATGATGTTCATTTAGTAAATTATGGTCCCACTTGGAGTCAAATAGACCATAAAGCAGGGGATGCTTTAGGGCGTGGCTACCTTGTGATTTACAGGTATCTACCACAGCGTTGTCCAGTTTGGAGTTGTCTGTGTTTCTGTCTTAGAACTTTAACCCTTTCACAGTGTGTTTTCAGTTCATGAAAGTTAATTGTAACATTTTAGTCGCCCTAAAAATGTCTTATTCAGCGTTCGGTCAAAAGCTTCAAAACGGCAGTTCACAAACCAATAAGTGACATCACAATGACACCGTCCACCTCTTACATACAGTCTTTGGGAAGAACAACTGGCCTGCAAAGAGCGCTGACCTCAACCCCATCCAACACCTTTGAGATGAACTGGAACCCTAACTGCGAGCCGGGCCTTATTGGCCGACCTCACTAATGCTCTTGTGGCTGAATGGGAGGAAATCCCTGCAACCAGTTTCCAAAATCTTGTGGAAAGTCTGTGATGGCATCAGCTCAATGTCCATAGTTTTGGAATGAGACGTCCAACAATCACATATGGGTGTCCTCATAGTTTTGGCCATGTCATGTAAAAAAAAAAAAAGTGCTCTAAAAATCCTAAACAGTCAGTCCCACCGATATGTCCGATAAGGTGCAGTATATAGGCTGAGGCTAATCCATGAAATTCATCAGAGGTGCTGTGAAGCTCTGCAGGCTGCATCTCCCTGATGGATAAACATGAGGCACGTGCAGGGTACAGCCACCTCTACGGCGTCATCAGTCAACCTTAATGGTTGTTAGCATAACTGAGTAAGCAGGTCTAATCGTTTTACAGTCTGTTGACAGTGGAGTGGGACATGTATGTAAATGTTGATGAAGCTGCGATTCTAACAGGCCAACAGGGAAGGTGTTTACTATCTGCGAGAGGCGACGAGTGTGTCCTTCCCACATTCCCACTCACTGTGTGTGATATGCCAACAGGGAGACTGAGGGTGAACTGGAAATGCTGAGAAATATGAATCATTTGCTGAAATTTGATCAACACTGCAGTGGAATAAGGACTGACTCAAACCCTGTGTTATTGGCTTTAATGAAGCTTCAATTGTTAGCATGTCTGACTAACTAGCTCACTTTCCACAGTCGTAACAGAGTGCTACTTCCAAGGCCGAGGAGCATTTCATTAACTCTCTACAGGGCTGCCAAGTTTTCAATTTAGTTTGCAGTGAGATTCGGTATCTTTGAAGTCAGTACTTTTTATGAGTAGGCCTTCTGTGACGTTACCCACTGCCGGGGTCAGAGGTCATCACTCCTCAAGGACTTTCTTCAATATGTTCAGCAGCTTAATTCACAATTTTAAAGCATTTATAGATGAAAAGCCTTCAGACGTCAGAGCCTAAAATATACTGATTAATCACCTGAGTTCACTTAATAAAAAGTGTGGAAACACTCTGTACAAAGACTAACCAGCTCTACATGGCAGAACAAGAGCATGTCTGGGTGATGTAGCTTTATCCTCAGTCTTGTAGCACAATGTCATGCTTGTGACCACCAAGTGCCCCAAAAAGTCATCCAGAGACAGTGTTTCCACCTTCAGAACGAAGGGCGAACCGGGACTGAAATTGAGCCTAGGACTTTGAGATGGAGAGGTCTTTCATGTGAGCGTCAATTTTGTCAGTAATTTTAACACTTATACAGTTTTTGTTGTATAAAGAGAATGATAATGATGATGCTGTAGACCTTCAAGAAACTTTAGGATGTCTTGCTGACACCTGCCTCCTCAGTTTGTATAAGCACATCGCCACTGCACTGAATCAAAACAAGACCGGCCAGATGACCCTAGGTGAGCTGGAACACTAGTCACAGTTCATCACGTTCGGGATGAAAAATGCCCAAATGAACAAAAATGAGGATCAGTCCAAATCGGGAGGGGCTGCTCGTATCCCAGCTCAATATTAAAAGTATTAGATTGTCCCAGTCTGACAGGCAGCGCGCCGCTCTGTGCTGTCTGCGGCTGTGAGGGCCAGGCTGGCCACAGCTGAGGACCATACAGTAACTGCTGACAGTTGGCCTGGAATGGATCAGCTGTTTGGGAGCCTTCTCGGACTTCCTGATAGCCATTTTAAGCCAAACCATGATGTTTTTTTCTAAATGTAACCGAGTAGTTTTGTTGCGTTTTTTGTTTTGTTTCAATTTACAACGTTAACCATGTGCTTAAAACTGTGACCGTAATCCAGGAGATAATATGTTTCCCTCGAGACGAGAATGCAGTTTAATTGTGATGGAAAGAGAGAGAGGGTAACGGGGAGCAGTGTTTCTTTCATGGACCAGATTGACTCTCTGTTGTATTCAATCAGGGACCGAGCAGACAAACTGATGAAATTATGTATCACTTTTTTAAAAGTCAAAATAAAGTTAGTACTAACTTATGCATGCATGAATGCATTGATTTCGCTTTCCCGCACTTTCACTTCACACTCGTGTTCACATCCTTTCGGAGCCGCTCGAGTGTAAGTTGTGAAGCCGGAGCCAGCTGCTGTGCTGTGGGAACTCATCATCCATCCCTGAACGGAGCAGAGCAGGTTAAAGTGATGAATCTGATCCAAGTTCCTGACAAACGCCTGCTGTTCAAGGCAACTGTTCCATTAATATTCAGATGTGCTTACTGACTCCGTCATGGGGTGGAGGGAAGCAAAAGTCCCCCTAAGTTGGGAAAATAATTACGGTAACTTTTCTGTCTGAAGAAGGGATGGCCTGCGAGGTGAGACTGCAGTTTACAATTTACTGTGTCACATTTTATAGTGTGTTAAAGTCAGAACTGCAGAATTTAAAAGATTTGAGCGCTCTTCAGGGTTCAGTATTTGCATAAAAGCTCAAATAAAACTGCTTTTCTATAGGCGAGGTAAAAAGTCGTATCCCAGCAAACACACTGGCAATCTTCAAACCAAACACCACCTCAGTTCAGTTCATGATCTCTCCGGCTCTGTATGTGGCAGTGATGCCGCTAATAGACCCCCTGCATCGAGGCTGTGAGATTAATGTGCACTTTGCACGCCTGCGCACCATTTTTTTCAGCTCCTGAATTCATTAGAGATGGTAACGATCAGTCGTCCTGACAGTCCGGGGCGGGGAAGGTCAGCAGAAAACCTCTTATCTAGATTATGGAGCTCCCCACCAGCGGAGACGTGCACCAAGCATTTTTTTGGGAGAAAATTCAGAGCAAGATGTTTGAGATGCAAATCAGCGTGTGTAGTGAAATAGTCGCTTCCTGCTGCTCGGTAATGGTTACATCTTCGGCTATTTCCGATTTGCATTTACCACTCTTAACCTGTAGATCAAAGCTTGAACTCAAAAGCACTTTGACCACGATTATCTGCTGTACAGCAGACACTGCAGCTGCTTTTCTGGCTATTTTCTTGAACAACAGAATTCAGTTAAAGAAAGGATTTAGTGGCAGTCAGTTTCCTAGATTCAATTTAGCTTGACGGTGCCATTGCTTACAGTAATTTCATTCCCCTTTGAAACAAGTCCGGCGTCTCATTAAAACAGCAAAAGACAATAGTGACAGACAGCGGCGTAGAGGATATCGTGGTATCAAGTAATTAAGTTGATAATGAATCCATCGATTGGCCCTGCGAAGGTCTCGGTTCAGTTTATTGTGTTGGATGACCGCCGTCACCAGAATGAGGCTTGTTCTCTGGACTCACTCCACCGAGGATCCAGGCCAATCAATCCTGGATTTGGACACGTTTTAATCACTTTTGTCTAAAAGGCTTCCCTGCTCGTCAGAGTCTTGGATTGGAACGCACCCAGTCCCTTAAACCACCACAGTAAATCCTCACAAACACTCACAGTCAGACTGTAGATACTCCACACACACAGAAATACTTGTCTAAGAAGTCTTGCTTCTGCAATTTAACATGTTTGTGGCTCAATCTAGATTTGTTATTCTTGACATAATGCAAAAACAGACTATTTGTTGATGTTCAGAGCTGTTCTGTGCATACTATTGAGCTGATGTATGACTCTTTTATGCAGGAGAATGCTGGTGACAGATCCTGGTGATGTGTTTAGACATTACCTCTTAACAGCCACCAGAGAGCACATACTTTAACTGAATGGATCCAAGAATGGATAGACTGAGTCATCCTCCACCAAGTTACTTCTGTTTCGTAATTAGGTGATAAGAATATTTGCAGTAGACGTATAGAAACAGTGACACTTTGATTTATATCACATTCTGTCTTGTCTGATTACCTGTGTCCTGCCATGGCATTTTATCTATATATGGGGTAACCCTTCAAGTTTCATATGGAAGCTCAATACTTAATTTCTCATTCAATATGAATCCTATTTTTTAAAGAACAAATTACGAACAAGAACAATATTATGCTGCCACTTTTTGCTTTTTATGTTTCAAACACTGACAGGAAGAGAAGGGGATTGTTTCAAATTCTGTCAGGATGTATTGTATTGTTTTGTTATGGTATTCAAACCACTAAATATGTGCACCTTACCAGAGAGCCACATTTGTCAAAGAATTAAGTCCATATTGGATTATTCAGCACCTCACGATTTATGTCCAATTCCAACGTTCAGTGGTAGAAAGTAGTGAGCAAAGCAGAGAGTAAAGGTGTGGAAGTTGTGTATCACCCAAAGACTGTATACTATAAGATGTGGGCGTAGTCACCCTGACGTCACCCATTGGTTTGTGGACTGCTGTTTTGAGTTTGGCATTTTTGGCTGTCACCATCTTGGTTTTTTGGAACCAGAAGTGACTCTAGATGGGACCATCATTTACTAAATGAACATCATGCTGTATTGAAGAAGACTTGAAACTATAAGACCATAAACTCATGTTTACAATGTTTACTGAGGTAATAAATCAGTAGGCTCATTTTCTCACAGACTTCTATACAATCAGACTTCTTTTTGCAACCAGAGGAGTCGCCCCCTGCTGGCTGTTAGAAAGAATGCAAGTTTAAGGCACTTCAGCGTTGGCTTCACTTACCTGAACCGGAGGTTGCCCACTGGTCCCAGATCTGTGCAGAACTTTTGCCTTTTTAAAACTGTAATCATGATCTTTCCTGTGTTTAAGTTGCCATGAACTTTCCTTCACAGTTACCACACTGAAGTTGCCATGTATAAATATAGTAGAAATGTTGTCAGTGGAGGTAATCATATCATTGTCTGGTGATACAGTTAAAAGAAAAAAAAAGGGATTTAGATATACATACTTACGCAATACTCTATTCATTTTTGTATTGGTTTCTGTGTGCATTCACTTGTCTGCAGTTGTTGTTAAGTGCTTGTTGTGTTGTGACAACGCAATGATAGAAATTCCACCGTCACTCAGCGGCTCACTCCTGCCAGCCTTTTATAGTGCGTTTCCATATTGAAGTCGGGCAGCAGCTGTCCACACTCCAGCAGCTCCTCTCTCCCCAGCAGAGCCCCCATGCAGCTCGCTAGCTTTGGCTGCAGTCCGCTCTGACAGTCAGCCGCCTGTTTTTTTGTGGAGCTTTACGCCGCAGTAGCACTTACCCATCCCTGGCCAGCCATTTTCTCAACACCCGGCAGCTGCCGTCTGCTTCTGCGCGGCCAACATTGTCGTTACAGATGTCCTTGGCCGCCACACCTGTATGTGATGGATTCCAACTTGGCCCGTTGTGCCTAGTAGGGGAATAAACTACACGGCGAATTCAATATTGCATGTGTAGAGGCCGGGCTTGAGGGGTCGAGGAGAGTTTATGTGTCATGTTTGTTCCGTAAACCCTGATTAAATGTGGCGCCAGCAGCAACGCTGATACAGGAGTCATATGTCGTGAGTTGAAAACGATGTGTCATGAAGGTTATCCTTTAAGCGCGCTTTTGACAGAAGAACTACACGGGAAGAAAATCCGTTAAAAAATCCTGGCACGGTAATGAAGCAGCGCAGCCAGCTACCTATCTTTGCAGCTGCTGCGTTCTCCCTCTGTCAGCAGTCCAGCTGGAGTCGAGGGAGCCCGATGCCCCCATTAGGTTGTTTTGACAGCCTTATCCACAGTAATTAATACCAGGCACTTTTAAATGAGATTTATGTGAGACATGCTGTTTGCACTTCCCAGTTGGGGGGAACCTTCTCTCAGCGAACTGCTGCTGCGAGTTTAGGACACTCAGCTGCCTGGCTGCATCATCAGAGTACAGGTTTGTTTTTTTTATGCAGTACAGTAAACACTGAAGATGTGCTCTCAGACTGATATCGATTTATAAAGCTTGAGAGAGAGTGAGAACTAAGGCAGCTTTCATCTTGAAAGCTCATGATACAGAGGGCTCGGCCGAAAGTGGGTGGTCTGTTTTAGCTAAAAATAGTAAATATTAAGAGTAAAAGGAATATTGATGGTTAAAAAAACACTATAGTGTTGCAAATGAACACTATACACTATAAAATATTGCACATCCACATCTCAACTGTCAATGCATGGACGTCTACATTAGTTCCCCTTCATGTATGTCTCTTGTGTGATTTGCTATTGATGTTAATAATGGAAATCAATAAGCTTTTACCTGGGGACCTAATGAGCCTCATGTGTTGTTCATTATGATTCATTAGCTGTATTATAGATGGATAAGAGGACATTTGCACCCACTTTGCAATGTTTTTTTTTTTTCAGAACCAGTCAGTAATGGACTATTATATGCACTGTTGTAGTATGCGTCCTGTTAGGATTTTGTTTTGAAAGAAATGGAAAAATGTCAAGATTTCTATTTTCTCTTTTAACAATTGGGCTTAATTAACTAATGCAAACCCTGTCTCCCACAAAATGATGTTCCCTACTGTACATAACCAAAACACGCTTTGAGGGAAACGGATTACGGTCGCGGTTTTAAACACGTGATTAACGTTATAAATGGAAACTAAAGAAAAACACAACAAAACTACTTAGTTAGGTTTCGTAAAAAAAAAAAGAAAAACATCATAGTTTTGTTTAAAATTGCTTAAAAACTAAAAGAAAACGCAAGAAATGACTACGTTTCACACAGGACATGAACAGCGGTCTCCTGTGGCAAAGGCCGGTGTTTGTTGGACCCATTCAGCCCCTTTCCGCCCATCAGTCGTGGACGTTCTTGCTTGTTATAACTGTTATTATTCAATAACATTTTTATTCAACGAATTTTCATTCACGGTCACTCGATATACTACGTTACTCGCTGTGGCCGTTCGCAGACTTACAAATGTATTTCTGATACATAGAAGACAAACGTAATCCGCAACAAAATCCGTTTCCTTCCAACCGTAACTGAGAATGCTATTTAGTTGTATGGGAATGTAATTTTTGGGAGACAGGGCTGCTAATCCCCTGTTTGCTCTAAACTGTGTAGAACATTGGTTCCCAACCTTTTGGGCTAGTGACCCCCTTAAATGATATACTGTGTGTTTGCGTCCCCTCGTAACCAGTTACATCTTTTCTATGGTTTGTGACTGGGGAAATTGGGAGAGACATCTTTTTTCTTTTTAAATTCTCTTTTAGAACAAGCACATACTCACCCAAATACACCCACTGACGTACAAAACACAAACAAGGTTGACAGTGTAGCAAAGAATTGTCGATGCATGCCCAGATGAGCTGTATCTCCAGTGCCCATAGGCACCGTGGCAGAAATACCTATACAGGCTGAAATTGTCCAATGTCACAGTCCAGGGATGTACAATGAGTATTGATTTAAAAGGTAGTTTAACTAAACTGTACCTGAAGCCACACTCAAGAGGGGCACAAAAATCAACATACACTACCTGGTTGCAGCTGAGTCAATTCACTTTCTCATATAATCAATAAAGGGACCCTAAATCTTAACAACTTTCCAGTAGGAGTGCTCCAAATACAGACACAAAATCACACAATCGAGCCACTTCTTAAAACAAGGAGGGGAGTTACATTTCCTTTCTCTCAAAATGACCCTCTCAACTGTAACAACACCAATCATGAAAGCCTGCTGGGTCTATAAAACAGCAATTACACAGTCTGGGTCCATTTGTTTCTATTGGCAGAAATTAAATATAATATTAATAAGTATGTTTTTTTTAGTGTATAATCACCTGAAAATAAGAATCGTTTTGTTTTTCATTACCTCAGACTGAAGCGTTTATATCTACATGAGGAACGGGTCCTCTCTCTATGTTGCACTGCCATGTTTCTACAGTAGCCCAGAACGGACAAACCAAACTCTGTTAACTTCTCCTGCTTGGGCCGGAGTCGATAAAGTTACTTGCTCCGGTCACTGCCGCTCTCTCTCTCTTGCTTCACCACTCACTTCCCACATACACACACACTCTAAGCCTCTACTCTTACAACAACTGGCTCTAGAGAGGGCCGATCGCACACGCTTGGAACACACGATCATTTTCAATCTGCAACCTCACCGCTAGATAGTGCCAGATCTATAAACACATAATTATGTGTAGCAGAAGACTCTCTTCTTTTTCTCCTGTCCTGTAGATTACCTGATGACCCCTCAGATTTATTTTGCGACCCCCTCGGGGGTCCCCACCCCCATGTTGGAAACCACTTGTGTAGACCTTTCAGCAAGTTGGTAATTGGAAAAGTTTGATAGTGTTTGCAGACAGTTTGGCCATGAGGACAGCAGACAGAGTGAAAAGTTTTTTGGTGGAGAGCTGCCTTTGAATAAAGGACATAGGAGTTTCTAAAAGAATCCAAACATAATTTACAGTAAGCTTCCTGGAGCATGATGGATATTCTCCCTTCAATCATGACCTTTTAAGATTTTTATATTCACCACGCATAAAAGTCCATCGTCCATCATCTTGTAAGTGATAGCTCGCAGCAGCAGCAGCAGCAGCAAGCTGGACAACACGCAGACTGACAGCTCCCCAGAGACGAATAGGAAAGAGGGATTTCTCTGAAATTAACAGAAAAAAGAGCATCTAATGCGCATCTTCCTTCAGAGTGGTCCTTAAACCACCCAAACTTCTCTCCATCTATTTCCTCCCTTTTATCGTTTTGTATGCACGGAACAGAGAACTCCACATTCTGCACCGAGGAGAGCTCATGCACGTTGTTTTCCCTTTTTTTTTTTTGAATCAATCCGTTCGGTTGTAAGCCCACCCACTTATGAACTGGCTCGCTACCTACTGTAAAGGGTCTGGCTGACTGGGAACAGAAGCTGTCCAAAAGTCTGCACGGTTGAGTCTTTCTGGAGCCGAAGAGAGGACGCAAACATGAAGGAAAAGAATCTGATTGAGACTGCAAAGATGCAGGGCAACGTGATGGTAAGGGAGGGCTGTTTGCACGTTTTGCATGACGCCGATGAAATGATTTCATTCCCTTTACATCTAACTATCCCGTTTGCGTTAGAGGCGCGCTTTGACGCACCACCGAGCCGTGTGGGAATTAGCGCATTTCGCTTTTACGCGTCTGTTTTTCAACCCTCTGAGGTGGTTTCTGATAGTTCACGCCCTTTTTTCATTTCACGTGTGCATCCCTGCTTTCAAGTAGAACCAGAGCCGGTGAGGATGTGAATCAGAGTTAAAGGAGTTGGAAAGTTTGGTGCCTTTTTTTTTATGGGGTGGATCATAAATGACTGCTGCGTTTTTGCACATTTGCCTCGTGAAGCTGTTGAGGGCAGAGGTAACCTTTTGCCCAAAGGAGGGTCCCATTAACATTTTACTGCATCTAAAGCTGCGAGGTGCAGGATATATATTACCCTGCTGTCCTTCTGCTGGCAGCTGCAGGCATCTATATGGATGTATGAGTAGAGCGAATGCCAAATGTCCTCCTGTGGGACTCTCTCAGATGTGACTTTTGATTCCTCTAAATGTGTGATATTATAGTTAATTGTGCATTAAGACATTATTTCTGCTGATGGTGTCTCAACATGACCGGCTCACTGATTTTCTGATCAGACCCAACTTTGTTCCATGGGCAGTTTAGTTTTAATGCTAATTTCTCCATTTGCCCCACGATTGCTTTATTTATAGCTGAATAAGCCGTGCTCTGCACACACTCAAGGCCATTTTGGAAGATGTGGGCCACAGCTGTGTGGAGTCAGGCTTTTCTAAATGGTTCCTCCACTGAAGACGGTCTTTTTCCTCCCCGTGGCCTTATTTTGTGCGGAGATGTGCGGAGTGTGTTTATCTCCTTTTATCCCCGCATAATGAAAAGTAAACACGGGTGTTTATCGTGAGGATTTTGGCCAATTTCCAAATCGGAGAGTCACTTGTGCTGAGTGAGATATAAAGTGATTATTTTCATTCCAGTTGGCAGTTAATGCAGCAGTCCTGTTTCCACTTGACTAAGTTGTGAATATCTGGGCTGAATCTGGAGCCTGAAGCAGTCGGTGTAAACATATCTGATGATGTGATATTCATCAGAAAGAAAGGACATTGAGGTGTTGATGGAACCCCTCGGGCTCTTTAAAGTTAGTTACCACTCTTCCATTTTGATCCTCATAATGTACCGTCACCTCTGTTTAATCAAATCTTTTTCCTCCCAGCTTAAGGTGACAGTGAGATAACAGGTTGACAAAGGCGACAACCAACACACCTCATTCTTTCTTAAAGACATAGTTGGACATTTTGCCAAATATGCATATTTGCTTTCTTGCCGATGAGAAGATCGATACCAATCACTTATCTGTCTTTTAAATTTGGAGCTACAGCCAGGATACAGTGTAGCTTAGCTCAGCACAAAGACTGGAAACGGCTCTGATTCCTTAAAGGTGCGATGTGTAACGTTTGCCCACCTGCTCCCAACAAATAGAGGGCAGCATTTCACCTCTACTACTTGGTCCATACAATCTAAATTTACAGTTATCAGTAAAGGCAACTAGAGCAAAGGCAACTACTAACTAACAGCAGGACAAGAATACACCAAATTCAGCCAAACTGCTGAAACTCTGAGAGCCGGTCAAAATAACCCTGCTATCTTATCATCGCCATGAGTGGCGTCTGCGTTTGTTTAATGGATTAAATCCAAAGTGGCAGAAACGAGAAAGCGACTTGTGACTTCATTTGGTCCTCCCGCCACCAGGAGGCCACCCCGCTGGGAGGAGAGCATGTGGCAGCCCCAGAGACGGACTGAATTCAGCCAACACAAACCCCAGCGCTGGGTGTCACAGCGGGCTGGTGGAGCGCTGGGTCTAACCTGTGTAACGGCAGCAACAGAAAGTTTGCTGATCTGATGGGGATCCGGGGCAGTCTCTCAGGATCAGATCCCCGGTGCTGGGGTTTGCACCGCTGGCTGAATTTGAGCTAACTGAAGGTCTGTCTCCTGGAGAACCACCCATTCTCCTCCCAGGAAAGTAGTCTCCTGGCGGCGGAGAGGACGAAACGAAAACGCAAGTCGTTGTCACGTTTCTGCCACTTTGAATTTAATCCCAAAAAGTCCCAACTATCAAAACCTACATGGTCCCTGTACATTCAACATGATTGACAAGCCCTCTGTGAAGCTCTACTTCTCCGTCCTCTCATGTTGAACTGGGCAGACTGGACGCTACAGTGACTCACTATCACCTCTCCCGGAGCAAGTAGTATTACAAGACAGGACGGGTTGGGGCTAGCTGGTTAGCATGCTCATTTCAGTAGATATCTCTGCTACACAATACATGGACATCTTTTACATAATGTCAACACTCTAACCTCTTCACATTCTGTTGATAATGTTCATTTTTTTAATGTTTTAAACTAAAATTCCGGCCAGATCTTACACAGTGCACCTTTTAAAGTTGTGGATGAGACCCATAGATGATCCAAATATTTGCCAATACAGGTTAATGGATGTGAACTTGATCACTTTTATTGTATTCTTGTGTAAATGAATCTCGTCTGAAGAGTTCACAAAGGTTGACCACTAACTCCCAGTCATTTTTTTCCTGAATGTCCAATCCTTGTGGGACATTTTCCAAGCTATTCAGTTTCTTAACACACCTTCTGTTCATATAGCAGTTGTGGGCAGGTGGAGTTCAGGAAGCAACAAGAAAGCACATAAAGGTATCCCCAAAATATCAAACTTAACATATTGTGTGCAAAGCTCACAGGAACCAAACGTCATTCAAAGTACTCCTTAATAGACCATGCATTCTTCTGAAAATGGAAACAAAATTAGGCTTTTCCAACCATCTTCCATTAGTTGGAGCAACAATCCTGCAGGAGAGCAGTGGAAATGCACCTGCTGTGAAAGACTTCCATACTCCTTCATCTCTGAGAGCAGTCTGCTGCCAGACTCTTGACATTTGTTGATCCATGTTGGCCTCCTCAGTGAGACACATGTTTAATCCACAACTGCACCAGGCCTCATTGTGCTGTAGCTCTCTAAGGTTTCCTAGACGGAGAGAAGCAAACATTTCTACCTTTTTCATTTTGTTCATTTGGATATTGATTGTTTGCCTTATTGATGTATTCATCTACCTGCGCTCCCAAACTCCCGGTTTGATTTATTGACTCAATCAGCTGTAAAAGTATTCAACCCGTAGGGTGGAATTTAGCAAGTGGCAACGTGCAAAAGTACACGATGGCAAAGCAGCGTGACGGGTTTATTGCACCAAGTGATTGCATCCTGCACAATAAAGCCCGTACTCTTGGGACGGAGACTAACTGTAGTGTCTCAGCGGGAAGTCCTCTCGGTAACGGGGGATGAGATGTGCACAGCCTGATTTGTGACCACCTAACAAGACGGTTGGACATTGTTGTTGCCCGTTGGGGATTCAGCGGAACAGGTAGTGCTTGGAAGCGGATGCCAAAACACCCCCAAGGTGTTTTGTCTGCGCAGGAAATTGCTGCTAGTCTGCATTCAGACGCCTAAGGGGTAATGACAGCAAAGATGTTACCAGGGGATACATAGGCTATTATCTCATCCCTTCACATGCAGTTCAGCGTGGGGAGCACCTCTACGCTTGATGTCTTCTGCAGCAAAATGTATGAGCTTCTGGCACAAGTGTGAGAGCATCCTGAGACAGCTCCGACGCTCGTTCTCCAGCTCTTTCACTGTCTAATTGTTCTCTGACATGGTGAACATCCCCCTTCAAGGGCACAGACGGCGTGTTGTTGAACAACTAATGATTTGTTTCTCTGGGCTGAAATGAAAAAAAAAAAAAGAAATATATATATTACGGTGTGAGAGATTTATCTCTGCAAAAGAGGAGAGGCTTTCAAAAGACTACCCAGGACGGGTCCTGTTGTCATGGTTATTATATTTGAGACTGTTTTGAGTTCCCAGTTTGAGTAAACACTGGCGCTCCTCCAGCGAGGGCTTCCATTGTCTCATTAACTTCAAAGTGTGTGTGGCTGCATGATGCAAAGATTCAATTTAAGCTGCCACGACTTTAGAAGTATTATAAGGTCACTGTTGGGATTTTTTTTTTACTATACTTTGGAATATTGGGGGTGTCACGGTTCTCCAAATCCATGAATCGATTTGACTTTTGATTAAAGCTCTTTTTTTTTTCCAGCACTGACGGCTATGCCATTGTTAGATTATGGAGCCTTGATTCATAAAAATCAACAGATGTTGTTTTGATGCCCTCTTGGCTGTCATTTACATTTTGGTATCAAGCGTGATATTTCTTTGAAATGTACCACACCATATGTTTTAATATATAATAACAGTAACCTATTTCACGAATCAATTGGAAACAAACTGTTAAACAACATGGATATTAATCTGAAGGGTTGTAAGATGGAGAGGATAGGAAAAATCATATTTCTGTCACACAAAATTATGTTTATTTCAGACTTCCGTCCAATGTTTCTAATTTTCTACTGAATTATTGGACAATATACTTCTTTGAGCCTCTAAAAATGAATTAAAAATATCACTTTAATTTTCACAATTTTGGTTGAGACTGACCATAAACTGTAAATATACCTATACAACCAACCAAATCTTAATGCTTTTTAAAAATCTATGCAAAATACACATTCTTGGCAGTTAGTTTTGATACTCAGATTGAGATGTAAATATATATCACAATATGGCAAATTGTTATAAAAAAATATGCATAAAATAATCACATTTATGTTCAATATGATGCATCTTCTACTGATTTACATTGTCGGACAAAACTCTCCAGACAAATCTTAAAAAAAAATATATAGTTCATATTGTCACAATATTGTTGTATAGGAAAAACTCTAAAAATTAACAAAAAAAAAATCACAAACGAGCTGTTGAAAAAGCCGGAACCAAGTGCTGTCCTTATATGTTGAACAGGTTGATATTTTAAAGATGATTCCATGAGACAACGGCGATAAGCTCTGTGTACAAACTGTCACCTTTATTGAACATCAGCCTTATTTGCTGCCCGTTCTGTTTTCCCCAGAGCACAGACTGGAAGCAGATGTGTACCTGTTTACATACTGGAGAATGCTTCTGTTTTTGTACCTCAAACAGCTGTGTGGTGTATTACCACTGCGTGTGCGCCTTCAGGCTGATGAGTGCGTTTTGATGGAGGGCCACCCTGCATGATTCGCTGCTCCACACCGCACAGTTAATGCCTTTTCAATACAAACTTCGTGGCCGCGGGCCAACTTGTAGGTGTTGTGTCAATAGCTCACTTCACTTGTTTTCTTGCCCGGCCATTTCCAACCACGTGAAGAAGAAGTGAAATCACAGCGCTGTTTGTCCACCTCCGCATGCATGCTGCTTTATTGATTGCTGTGCAATGCCTGCTGCACCCTGCGCCATGATTTCCAGACATCTGGTATCTGTGCACCTGTTAGCGCTGTCTTGTAGTGAGTGAGTCAGCATCGTGGCTCTTTTGACATCGCTGGTTCTGCGTTCTGAGACTTTCAAAAATATCAAACAGGGTCTGAACTAAGGTGTTAGATGTATAGTAAAAGCACTGTGATGGAAAAGGAAAGCTATACAGGACTGCAAAGAAGTATTATTTTCATTACACAATAATCTATAGACCATTTTTTCATTAATGGATTAATGGATTAGTCTTTAATAAGGATGTTGCGATACCAGAAATTTAGTGAAATTTCACTATTCTTGATACCAATTTGATACCACAGTAAAAAGCTAAAGTAAAACAATAAAGCCCTTATATTTCAACATACACTTATTTATTACCGTTTGCATACTGTTTTTTGCTAGGAAGTTAAACAGGTCATAATTCCCTCTCTTTTATCTATTTTATATTAAGTTATTATAATTATTATTATGTTTCTCACCAAAAACAAGATTTTACAAGATTGTATTTGAACACATCATGATGACGTTAGAATTTAACTTTGTCCAATACTTATTTGAACTGAATATAGTGCATGAATGCATCATAATGTAAATCAATGGTACCTCCCGTGTTGAAATTGGCAGGACGAGAGCTAGTTGACGTTAGCGGTTAGCTGCCGGTAAGCAGCACAGTCCTGCATCAAGCTAACATCTTACGTTAACTAGTTCTAGTCCTGCCAGGGAAAAAATTGTGTGCGTCCCCTGTACGTGTCAATAGTGAGTTTAATACACATTTTCTATCGTCCCTGGGACAATGGGATGCCGTTAGTCCCGGGCCCTGAACCCTGGTACCTGCGGTACTGTAGAAAAACGAGTACAGGAATTTTGGCATCGACTTGGTACCAAAGTATGGGTTCTCGTGACATCACTAGTCTTTAAAATGTCAGACATTTGTGAAAAATGTCCATTACCAGTCTCACCAGTTTCATCTGTGCTTGTTTTGTCAGACCAACTGTCAAAAGAGAAATTCATAGTCGACTAACACTCATAAGCTTTTGTCGACTAATCGATTAGTTGATTTAATCGACAGATCTGTAAATCTCAACAAAGAATCACACAAAAGTAGCACTTTAAATCTTGTGTTTACCAGAGATGTGCTCATATTTTTCTTAGAAATAAGTCATTCAGCATGGAAAAAATGACTAATCGACTTAAGAAATCTTAGTCGACTGAGTCCAAAACAACCGATTAATCAACTAGTAAAGTCGAAACGATTAACGATTATCTATCAATCGATTATCTAAATGTTTGCCAGTTAGTTTGCAGCAAATGTTTTCAGCACCATCTGCGTTTAGAGCCTTAATTTCAAAGTGAGCACTCTTATTTTGAAATTTCTCTCCGTGGATACTCGTGGGATATTTATGTACTTGATTGGGGTCAGCCTTTTGCAAAATCAGAAATGAAGGCGGCCGGGACTGAGGGACTTGATTTATAGTGACCTTTATGGGGGCCACAGTTATTCAGCGATGTCGGCTCTCGACAGCAGCATTTCATTAGGCCCACTGGAATCCATCATACTGAGTGTTTCCCCTTTGGCTACATTTGTTTGTCGAGCAATCAAGCGAGGCTGGCAGATGGCTGGAGTTATCAGCTTTTACAGCATAGGATCTGAAATCATATGACAAGGGTAGTTAGTTGGATTTTATTCCGTCCCATGTGGACTCATCCAGTCTCCCTAAAAACAGCCTCTTGTTGTTTTCCATTAGTCACCTGTTTTGTCCATCTGCTCGTGAGTTGAATAGGAGTTAAAAAAGAGCACAAAAAGACTGTAATTGGGCGTTGATGGAGCGGCTGATCAATACCAGTAATTTAAGGATCACTTTGTCTGACGTTGACGTTTCTAACTTTCAAAACTCACTTTGGAGTCTGTTCATGCTGCTTTCACTGTGACCTGAGTAGCAATGAGGGCCGAACAACATATTCAACACAGTTAGCTCTTAAGCCAAGGAAAGCGATGCCAAAAGAGTTTTGGCTCAAATCATCTATCTTAAACATTTCTAATTTTGAAAGTGTGACTTTATTATTTGAGGCAATTATAAGACTTCTTGCTGAGAGTTAGAGGAGAAGATTGATACCACTCTCCAGACACGAGAGTGGTATTGATTTACTCATCTAACTCTCTGCAAGAAAGCGAATAAGCAAATTTTCCCAAAATGTTAAACTATTCCTTTAAAGGTGCAGTGTGAAGGATCTGGCGGCATCTAGTGGTTCAGGTTGCAGATTGCAACCAACTGAAACTTCTCCCGTGTGCCGAGCGTGTAGGAGAACTACGGTGGCCGAAGTGAAAACACAAATGACCCTATCTAGAGCCAGTGTCTGAGCTACTGTAGAAACATGGCGGCCAGCTCTGTGAAGAGGACCCGCTCTGTATGTAAACATAAATGTCTCATTCTGAGGTAACGAAAACACCATTCTTATTTTCAGGTGGTTATACACTAAAGAAAACATACTAATTAATAACTAACTTAATAACTTATTAAGTGGTCAACGAGATCTATTGGCAATCCAAATCCTTGATCGCCAATACAGTTAATTGTAAACTTAAAGGAACAGTGTGCAACAAATGGAATATAATAAGTGTTTTCTTGTGTGTATAATCACCTGAAAATAAGAATCGTTGTGTTTTTGTTCACTTAGAATGAGCCGTTTATATCTACATAGGGAGCGGTTGCCAGCCGTCATGTTGTAGTCCAGAACAGACAAACCAAACACTGGTCTAGATAGGGACATTTTAAAAAAAAAAAATTCGGCCATCGTAGTTCTCCTACATGCTTGGCACACGGGAGAAATTTTAGTTGGTTGCAATCTGCAACCTCACTACTAGATGTTGCAAATCCTACACACTGCACCTTTAATGCCACTGTTATTGTATCCTTAGCTGTCTGTGTAACCGAACTAGCTTCTGAGGAGTTCACAAAGGGTGACCACCGTCTCCCAGTGATATTTATATGAATATCTGTTCCTCTCAGTTCATTTTCCAAGCGATTCAGTGTCTAAATACACCATGTGTTGATGCTGCGCTCTGCACAGGTGGTTACGACTACCCCTCTTAACCACGTTATTGATGTATTAAAGTATTTACTTTTAAAATTTGATTGTGAACAATTATTATTCAATTAAAGGCAAATTATTTTTTACTATTGTTTGCTCTTCAAGGCAGGATGAAACACGAGCAAATAGTAAAATCATTTTGTTATTTAGGGTTTCAAGTCTGACTCTTAGTCTGACATGATGGTCTGTATCCGTTGCTTTTACACCCTGCCAGAGAAAACAATGAGTATTATTTTGGCATGAAAACGCAGCCGTTCACGGACACTGAAGATCAAAATAACTGTTATTGGCAATCAAACCCATATTGGTAGAAACCCAGTATACTGCACTTATTTTTATTGTTGCGCCATTCATTTTATTCACACCACAGAGATAATTGAATTTTTAAACCTGTTACAGTGGCATCACACTGTGTGCTGTGTCTTGTTTTTACCGCCTCTTGCATGGAAATGTCCCACATAAAATCCTTGAGTTATTCAGAAGGCTTTTTTTTTCCCCTCCTTGTGCGTACAGTATCTGCAGTCGTCTCTGTCTGTTGCACCCTCTCCCCGGCCCCGAGCAATCAATCACCACTTAGCCAGGCTGCACCATGCTGAGTGCTCCAGCGAAATAATGAGTATACAGTGGCTGAATATTTCATACACCCCGCCCCATCCATCCCTACATTGTTTGCATGCTTGAGATTGAGGACCCGTGCTAGTTAAGGTCTGATTGCCACGATGTTCGTCTTTTATGAGGAGACGCAGTAATTGGGCTTGTTGAAGTAGTCGTGTTGATTTCTTTCTTCTCTGTTTTTTATGTGTAGTTATTCATCATAGTGAAGCTGAGACAGTGCCTGTGCGTTCACTGAACATTATGCAGTATATGAGTTGCAGGTACTCTTTTCATGAAGTATATTGATGAGGCGAATCCAGGTAAAAGCCATTATCCTATTTTAAAAGGGGGGGAAGGACATAAAGACTCAGAGGAAGTAGAAAAGTATTTTAAAGCAGTCATTCCCAAAAGACTGGAGATTTTATTCGAGTCGCCAGATAAATTTGCAGAATTCTTCCATCATCTTTAGATTTATATCTGCAGTACACCTTTGAGCCACATAAGGGATCCTGAATGTTTGTTTTGTTCTGATATTTGTAGCCTACTTATAGTATTTAATCTATTTGAAAGGCTTGCGTACACAAGAGCCTGTTAATTCCACCTAAATGCATTTATTTGGTCTCATTCATAAAGTATTTAACATGTGTAAATGTTTTCAATAACACATGCATGAAACAAAGTTGTGATTTATCAAACGAATCTCTTCGAAATGGCTGGTTTACTTATTCAAGATAATATAAGCTGATGCGGAAATGAGAGTAAGAATGGTCAGGAACGTTCATTTACGCACTAATCTTCTCAACTCACAATTTATAGATGAGGCCAACTGTGAATTTTTAAAGAGTGGGTCCCCATTGACCATTTTCCTAAAAATTCCACAGGGTTTTAGATATTTTTTTTATCTCCAAAGCAGCCAGTGGTTTAGAGAAACTTTACTACAGTATGAAAAGCAATTATCCCTCCAATGCCAGCCCACAGTTTCTCCTCTATATCTGTGATCTGTCAGGCTAATGATGGATATTTTTCCTTAAGACAAAGGTACTTTCATGTAGTCCGTCCAATTAGATGATTGACATCCCACATAAACTATTAAATGGGCTGCCATTGGTCTTTCAAACTGGAAAAAAACATGACAGACTGAGCTCGTAAAATGTAATCTGGCTTTGTGGAGCAGGAAATTAACTCGCAGACACGTTCAACTTTTAGTATTTGACGTTTTTTCATCACAGAACAATGAAACGGCCTACCTGAAGGAAGTAGAGGACCTGACCCGCTGGTGTCAGGACAATAACTGACTACTGAAAATCAGCAAGACTAAGGAGCTGAAAGTAGACTTTGGGAAGAAGCAGGGAAGGAACTATGCCCCCCCTTAAAATCGACCGGTCCTCAGTGGAGTGGGTGGACAGTTTCAGAGCCTGACCTGCGCGCTGCGTATTGACTCAGCGGTGAGAAAGGCAAGGCAGAGACGGTTTCACCTCAGACACTTATGCAGCACCGAGGACAGTTTCCAAAATATTGAAGGTGATGTCGAGGTTACCTTTGACAAGAGGGAGGAATGATGGTAAGAAGGGCTGTCAGGACACTCTTGGAAGTACTGGCATTTAAAAGTAAGGACCACCTTGAAATAGGCACCAAAGATACACAACTAAAAGTCCTGCTTTCCAAAACTTTCTTCAGTAAAAATATGTAGCAAAATGTAAACGTTGTATAAGTCTGCATTATTGTTAACTAGGTGTTCCTAATGAACTGGACTCTGAGTGTATTCCTTAAAATAATTGATAAAAGGATATGATATTATTTATGTTGACTGTCAGATATGTGATATCAGTCTTCTTTTCCACCAGCAGCTGGACTGGTGTTTCGTGTGATGCATTGTGGGATACACTTGACTCTGAATACATCTCTGAAGTGTGCTGAGAAGTGCACAACAAGTGCGGGTGAAGTGTACTCTGCGCTGGCATGTTGAGCAGACATGGTGCTCACTTTCTTACTACCTGGTGGTGTCTGAATGTGCACCAACATGCTCAAGACCTCTAGTATGGGTATTGGCTGGGTTGTAAAGTGATTAAGTACAATTTGATAGGGCACATGTTCAATTATTAAATGTAAAGGAAATACAGACATGAGAAGAAAATGCAGGTTGTTTAAAATATAATAATAATGTCCATAAACTGTACAAGTACAGTCTGGTACGGACCTCCACAGTCTGGTACAGACTTCTACAATCTGGTAGAGACGATGGAGAGAAGAAACAGCCCAGGAAACGGGCTAAGTTTCGTTGACGGTCCTGAGGGCTGTGCACCACCTCCTCCAGACTGCCTCCATTTGCAAGCCGCCCTTGATCGTTCTCACAAGCAGATTAACCTCATGCAAAGTGAGGTGGACAACCTGGCGGCTTATAAGAGAGAATCCCTGAAGGAAAGGGAGAGCTTTTGCCAGAGGATACTCAGTGACAACCTGAGAACGAGCAAGCTGGTGGAGCTTCTGGAGATCAGGGAGAGAGAGCTCAAAGAAGAACACAGAGAGAGCCAAGGGACCATCAAAAAGTATGAGTCAGAAATCTCCCTCCTAAAGAAAAATCTCCTGTTCCCGGAGGAGAGGATGGATGCCGGCCGGCACCTGTGCAAGCAGGAGCGCAAAGACATGGCAGCGAGGTGTGAGGCCGATAAACAACAGGTCTCAGACCAAAACCTCCAGGTGTTAATGGCGAAGTTTGAGAGCCAGAAGCTGGCGATTGACGTCAAGAAGAAACTGAAACAGGTGGAGAAACAGATTGACAAGAGGGAAAGTCTTATCCTTGATCTCATGAAGGAGAGGGATGATATCTCTTAGCAGCTTGCTGAGCTCTCAGACCAGCTATGCAGCTGTGTGGGTTTCTCCTGGTACTCAGGTGTCCTCCCACATCCCAAAATATTCACTATGTTAAGAATAATTTAATACAAAATGTAAAAAAAGTGAATTGTGCGTCTGCCTATCTGAATATAGAGTATAAATGGATTATTGATTATTGTCATGGTTGCTATGAAGTAGAAGTACTGATATCTGTCTGTCATGGTTGCTATGAAGTAGAAGTACTGGTATCTGTCTGTCATGGTTGCTATGAAGTAGAAGTACTGGTATCTGTCATCACTGCCTTGTTAACCTGGAGAGGCGACTCTTCGTTCTAAACAACAACGGTGGTTCCTGAAGAGGTTAGTGTAGCTGCAATAGCATCAGTTATATCACAACTGGAGAGTATTTCTTCATTGAAAGAAGAGCAAAGAACGGCACTGAAGGATTTTCTCCATGGAAAACATGTTTTCGCTCTTCCCCTGACTGGCTTCGGCAAGAGTTTGATCGGCAGATGGTTCATCCAATCACCTGCCAAGTATGTTTTGAAAGTGCCTGTCCTTTTTCCAAACAGATTCCAATGACGGCTTATCAGATGGTTCTGTGTGAGAAACCATATGGAAGGTCAGGTTAGTGTTTCAACAGAAATGTGGGCTTTTTCTTTTGGGCATGCATCTCCACCCTAGTCTTGGAAACGGTCGGCTAGTTGGTTTGTGTGTTTTTAACACACAGAGCTGATCTTAAACAGGCAAGAGGCAGTTTGTTGCAAACTCCCAATCAAGACATGTATTCAGAATGTGCTGTACACATGCCCAAAGTATGCTCCTAAAACCAGAATAATATTGGCATATTCCACACATCTTAATCGGAAAATGCCACATTCGGATTGAAGCCTATTCAGACATATCCTAACAGTATGCTGTTAACATGACCCGTATCAAATTCAGAGTATTGTCATATTCTGAATAACAGTGTAATATTAGTGTGCGTGTAACCGTAGTCGATGATATTCTCCAGGAGGAGAGCAGGTTTTCCTTCTCACAGCTGCATTGCTGCATAACCTTGTCAAAAAGTAAAGGTGAAGAAACATTCAGTGTGATGGATTACCCATCTCAAGCAAGTTTCAAATCTATGAGTTGATTTTCTTATACTGCCCTGAAATTAATGGAAAGTGCCTGCAAGAGAGAAAATTAATCTAAAAGCATATGTTATACTTTCGGAAAGTGGACAGCAATAACTGTGTGTGCAATTTGTATTTAATGGGGTAAAACATCCCGAACCACCAGTACGGTCCCTTAAGCTTGAGCACAGTTGAGATATGGATTGTGCAAAAAGGTGCTGCGACTTTAAATCAGTGAGGATTTAGCTGATTATTTAGTGCTTTCAGGCTGGTGCAGTGACGTTCGGCTTTGGTTTTGAACAGGATCTGTTCAGACGGGTCTGGACGAACAGACGTCACATAATAAATGGACAGGGTTGCAATTAGCTGCTAATTTTTGTGGTCTGTTGTGTAACGCCAGTAGTAGTGTATATATTGGAGAATTGAACATAAACACAGCCTCTGTTTCTCTTACTGTAATTATCTCGACCCATAGTGACAAGGAGGGGTTGGGAGATAATGAAAACAAAAGATGAAGGCCTCTCTCCGCTCATGAAGACCTGTTTCCTCCCCCTGCAGAGGAACTCTGTGTTTGTGCTCCGCATTAATGATGATTTCTCTCAGTAACTCTCGTTAGGACTCTGACATGATAAGCTGGTTTCCACCACTTACTCATGGCATTGAGTGTAATTGCATTTCACAGGCAGGCTGTGTGCAGAATGAGCAAGAGGACGACTCAATTTGTCTGAAATCGCTACATCACTACAGTGTTTACTGCCTTGTTTGTGTGTATGTATAGATATATACTGTAGATACATGTGATCTGTGCTTTAATGCAACAATAGTGGAACAAAGTAAACACGAGGTGAACGATAGAGAGAGAGGCAAATACGAGTAAGGCCGACTGACAGACAGAGGGGCAGATGGAGAGAGGAAAAAAAAGGTGCAATGCCAATTTTTTGACTTTCAAATTGGACCACACAGTCCAACATAACGAGGGAGTTTGGAAACCTATTAAAAACTAAGCTGAAGAAAACAATCCGGCCATAATTCTGCCAAGATTAGCCGCATTCTGTCAGACTGGGCAAGTAAACATCTCTCTCGCTCGGACCCTGAATAGAATCTATAGCTGCAAAAAGGTAGCAGAACCGGCCAAGCTTGTAAGTTGGAAATGAAAAATCATCCTGCCATGAGTTTTGCACGTGGAAATCTTCCAGCTGGAATGTGAAGTTAACCTTCAGATGGCATTTAAGTTTGATCCTTTTTTCCTAACTTTGCTCAAACTCTGCGCTTTCATTCGGGGCTTCCGGTATCGATTACTTAAACTGACGTTAAAATCTGTCACGATTCATTATTTGTCTCAAAGTAGTGAAAGGTCAAGTCTTCAAATGTCTTGTTTTGTCCATTCAGCAGCCCAAAACCTGAATATATTTAGTTCACAGTGATATAAACCAGAGAAAAGCAGCAGATCCTCACATTGGAGAAGTGTAAAGTCGACCAGGCATGTTCACTTGAAAAATGACTTAAATTATTAACTGATTATTGATTAATTTCAGCTCATTAAATAGCTCAAGATTAATGTTGTGCATTAGTGGATGATGTGACATTCATTTTTCCTGATTCTAAAATGAGCCACAGCAACATGCACTCAGAAAGGAAACATGTTATCTTTTTATATTGAAATAGTAAAATAAGCGAAGACAGCTTGAGAGTCTTAATCCGTTTGATAATAACATGTCTGATGTGAACATATTGTACCTTTTTAGGGAAAAACTGATTACTAATGATTATTTTCATTGTTTATTAATCTATTGATAATTTTCTCGATTAGTTGTTTGGTCGATAAAATGGTGAAAAAGGTCGATCAGTGTTTCCCAAAGCCCAAGATGATCTCCTCAAATGTCTTTTTTTGTCCACAACTCAAAGATATCCAGTTTACTGTTATAGAGGAGGAGGGCTGTGTATTGGCAATAATCTGACGATACGATACGTATCATGATACAGGGGTAACGGTTCAATATATTTGTAAGCAAGGTAATATATTGTGAATTTTTTTCAAATCCAATTTTAGGAAAACTGTCATAGTATAAGACTGTTTAGGGACCCAAGTATGCAGAAATATTCAAATACACCATTTCAGAATAGGCGAAAATAAAACATTTATATTACATGCAAACAAAGTGCATGGTTTTTGCCCCCAACTGCACGTGATTATTATAAAGTTGGCATGTCTTTAAAGTGGAGACTCGTGGGTACCCATAGAACCCATTTTCATTCACATATCTTGAGGTCAGAGGTCAGGGGACCCCTTTGAAAATGGACATGACAGTTTTTCCTTGCCAAAATTTTGCGTAACTTTTGGAGCGCTATTTAGCCTCCTTCACAACATGCAAGTATGCTCAATGGTTGGTACCAATGGATTCCTTAGGTTTTTAAGTATTGCAAAACATAATATTGCAATACTGATGTACATCAATATTTTTTACACCCCTATAGAAATATTTAAGAAGCTGGAATCAGAGAATTTGGACTTTTTTTTCTTTAAAAATTACTTCAACTGTTTGATCAATTATCAATGTAGTTGGCGATTAATGTAATAGTTGAAAGCTAATTGATTAATTGTTGCAGCTCTACATCTTTTTCAACATTACCGTGACATTTACCAGTTTAAAAAGATCCAAGGCTTTGCTCTGAAGTGGAGGTTGTGTTATGTGCTTTGCTGCTGTAGGAGTGTCTGTTGTAAAAGCTTTACGATCAGCCTCTAGGACCATTTTCTCTCCGCCTATTGCCATCAGGCGATCTGTGATTAATCTGTGCCATTTGATTCCTGGCAGAGGAAGTTGGGGTAACTGCCGGCTAGAATTCTGGGTAATGATGTACAACTCAGTCTCTCAGGGAGGGCTTTGTGCATGGCCATACACAGGGAATTCAATTAGCCTTTTTTTTCCTAGTTTTTTTCTAGTGCGCTCTCAGAGTCTTGTCCATCTTGTAAGTAAGCAGCTTCTGTCGCAGACGTGACATCAGACAGATGCCCGGCCTCCCTGTTCTGAGCTGTTGTTGTACTCCCTGTTGTGTGGCAGGGGTGCCATGGGCACTTCCCCGGTTAGAGTCGCCGTCTAATGAGATCATTAAAGCTAGCCAGACAGAAAATGAAAAAGCACCTGTTGTAGAGGGCAATGTTGTGTATTCCCTGAACATTAGAAGAATATTACCTCACAGTGCATTGGGAGAACGCTCCGCACTGCTAAATTAACTTTTGTGCATCCACGCTTTGTGTGTAGCCGATATATTATTAATTATGATATGGGTGTTAGGGATTCATTTGAATTAATTGGAGGACTCTTGAATGCCTCAAGGATTGCCATTTTCCTCTACACAATAGAAGGAAACACTTAGGGCACAAACACGCCATGCATATTTTATTTCTTTCAAACTCTGGAGAATTTTAGTTTGATTTCTTCAACAGAGAAATCTTCCAAGTGAGCTGTGATGTGTGTTCATTAAGAGAGAGAACACAATCCCAAAACAACAACAGTAAAAGACCTTAAAACGCAGCGTTTTATGGGTGTCAGCAGACAGACGTTTTGCATCTGACAGCGTGCAGTTACTCATGCTCGCAAAGGCTGGAGTAAGGAAACAAAGCGAGGGAGTCAAGATGAGGTGAAATGCCTCCTCAATGTAGGCATATACTTTTCTCTCCAGATTTATTATGACTCCCTCCTGCTGCCAGAGTCTGTAACTTTACAGGGTTGAGAGGTTATCAAAACTCTGGCACGTAAAGCTGCTACAGTGAGTCTGTGCAATTTTGGTTTACAAGGTCTCCTTGATTTACTGTATTTCAGAAAGCTCTACCGTAAATGTAAATAACACAATTTCTGTAAGCTGATTTAACACCAAACGTTTTAACTAATGAAATGTGAATATAAGGGGCTGTAATGAATACCTTTTAGCTGCATTGCTCATAGGGCTGGGACGATCTCCAGATTCAATACTATCAAGGTACTTTGGTGCCGATTCGATGTGTATTGCGATTTTTGCTAACTTTTTTAACATTTGACCATGGGAAAAAGTTGAATGATACACTTATAGGGACTTTTACTTTGGAAAATATCTAAATGAATACAGTAAGAATTAAAAAAAAAAAAAAGAAGTTGTTGTGTCGACCAATTTGACCACGGAGATGAGAGTGACGGCTGGCTTGACCGCACGTTACTGCAATATGATAACGTTTCCTGTCCATGAGTTATTATGCAGCTTCAGCCGTGTGTCTAGCTCTGCAATGTGTGAAACCCAAAGTGTTTCTATACTTTACTGTATGTGTAGTGTTTACCACTTTGAATTAAAAAATGTGACGGTGCAGTTTGTATCCACGCAGACCCTCCTCTGTTTTTGACTTTTTCGTTTCGGCTTGCGGCGGCCGGCAGTTGTTTGTTTTGGTTGACGGATATGGAATAAATATGACGTCACGTTACTCTGACTACAACAATAAAAGCGGTAACTTCCTTCTACTTTCACATGGACTCAAATGAAGCAAATATATCAATTCTGGCATTAAGAAATCAATTTGAAAATCGTAAAAAAAGAAATTCCCGTCCGTAATTGCTCATAGTGTGTGAGCAAGTGATATACAGTAGTAACATTTTCTACACACTGACTTAAAACAGTTGAAATATGACATGTCTGCTCAGCTACAATAGTCTAGCGTGCATACTGTATATTACACAGAGACCCAGTGAACCTCTACCAAACACACGCTGGTGAGTCTCACACAGGCAGCTCAGTGAAGCTGAATTAATGGATTACAGTAGCATCCTGGCCTCATTCGCCAGTCCCCACTGATTGGGCAGATGCTCACTGGCAGGTATCCACCCCGGCAGTACAGTACTGGCCTAGCGGCACACTGGTGCATCTTTACACACACTCATACATATACACTTAGACGCATTAATACAGGTCGTATAGAGCAAGAGGGGAGATTTACAGAGGCTGCATTATGCCTGGGCGGAATACCAACGTTTTTATACTGATGTCAGAAGTCAACTTGTGCTTGTGGCAGTATGTTAAGTGAAAGTTTCCATCACATTAAATCAAGCTTTATGGGAGGCCAGTGAGTACTTCTTTCCTCGTGATGATGCAGCCAAAAGCTTTGTCATTCTTCTCTTGACTCACCTGCTTCGGGAACTTTGGGAAACATTTGCCCCCCCCTTGACCTGAGGCTGCTTGGCACATGTGTGCATCAGTATCACACTTTAAATATTCATCAGCAGATATTGTGGAGTTTTTTCCTCAATTCCTGGTGAGGGAAATAGTTTTGAGTAATTTGCAGCAAATGTGATTCTTTTGATCCATTTTTTTAAAATCTGCATTACAAGATGTTTTCCACCAGGGGACAACAAGCTGTAGACACTGACTATTACCTTGTAAGATTGTTATGGCTAACGTTTTAGCAAACAGTTGCCAGTTTACAACCGTAAGTCCATAGATATCATTCACTCTCTTTTTATCTCTGTTTTTGGTCTCCACCAGCTCCTGATGGACATATCTCACTCTTAAGCTACTAAAAGCTCCACTATGTTCATCAGCTAGTTGCTAACAGTGTCTGTCTGTCGCTTGGTGGGAAAGAACAGTACAATGAGTTTATCAGAGCTTTTTAACTGGCAACAGCTGCCTGCTGTTGTTGCTAGAAGCCTATAGCTATGAGAGCGGTGAGACTGAACCAAAACAGTGAAGTTGCTGTAAAAAAGTGCCGTAAAACTGAGGAGAACTGCAGTGTTGGGTAATTATTATCCGTGTTCATCACCTGCAGTGACACCTTTCACATTATTCATTATTAAGGCCTAATTCAGATTTTTTGAATGGACTCGGATTTGTCTGTTCAATACGAAAATTTGACAATTCATTCCTATTTTTTCTCCGTGACGGTGCAACGTGACCGGCTCTAGGTCTACTTGGAACGGCCTGGTTTTGAAGGTGGCTTGTGGCCCCGGCTGTGACCTTTACAGCAATTCCCGCCCGGACCTCGACGCTTCCTATGACAGTGGACTTAGTGCTCACTGTGTCCTCTCTCCCTTGGGGGAGGGACGGTGCTCCCGTCACCTGGACGGACTGTCCTCAGTGCGTCAGGGTCGGCGGCGATGTCGGCAAGCTCCCGACCCGTCTCGAAACACGGACCCTGTCTCGTTTACCATCCTTTGTGGGTGTGGCTTTTTTGCCATGTCACCATCATTCATATATACCACCAATATGTTTATGATTAAGTTGTTTACAAGAGTACAAAGTGTTTCATAGATCTAGCCTCTTAATAATTTTGTGTGTGGGAAAACATAATGTAGGCTAATGCAAACTTACTGACAAACACAAACTTTAAAGGGAAACTTAACGCCAGCTGAACATCTTGTTTTTTTGCTGACGTGTACTCCAGGGTGTGGTCAGTACATGATGACATCACTGTTGCATGTGGTTTTAGGTGCAACACAGAGAGCACTTCCGACCACTCCCAGAGAGGGAACTGGTATTAAATAATTCTTTAAAGAAATGACTCCATTATGGAAGTACATTTCTTAAGGTCACTCTTTCCAGCTCTGATCCTGCATTTATTGTGTAAAAAAGCCTCTTTGTGACTTCAGTTTGTGTCCCTGTCCGTCCTTTTTCTGTGATTATAAGGTGAAGCCGGCCTTCAGCAGTGTTTTTGTCAGTATGTATTGATTGCGAGGGAAATACCTAGAGTCTGACATGGCCAATTTGTCATGAACAGTAGAGGCGCACACCCAATGCCGCTGTACAGGTCCAATTCATCACACCGTATCGACTCGCCTCAGCTTCTTCCTGGCCATCAATTATAATCTTGGGTAAAGTGATCAGCGCTGTGCTCCGATCCCTTTTGTGTTTATCATAGATGGTATGAGAGTAGTTTGAGCTTCTAGTTATTGACTGATCTGTGTTTTAGAGCTCAGCTTTGTAATGTAGTAACTCTAGTAGCTTTTCCATCCTTTCTCTTTTTTTCTCTCCTCTCTTAACCCCATAAAACACCTTCCAATATTCTACATTTACCCTCCGACACTTCCCTTTCAGCGGCGTTTTCCTCAACGCGTGCGTCTCTTCCACAAACCCATGGCATTTAATTTTTACCCGACGAACAGGAGAGAAAAAAGCTCCGGGGTAGATTGATAGATTTGGGCCATAATGAGAAGGCTCTGACTCGCAGGCTGTCAGGTGAGAGCGTGTCTCAGCGCCCCCTGGAGCCTCGGAAAGGTCAACGTGCCTCTTAATCAAACATCAGGCAGGCCATCCCCACTGTCAGCCGGACGCCTCTGCTCGCTCCCCGCTGAGTTTAAAGTTCACTCCCATCTGCTCCATGAAAGTTACCCCGAGCCACAAAATGGCAGCGGTTATACTCACATAAAGCTGTCGGGAGGTGGGTTTGATAGCAGTTGATGCTGGGGTCTGCTGATGGAGGAGAGAGGCTCTGAAAATGAGCTCAACTACATGGGACGGTGCATGTCAGGGACGCTCAAGGAGGTTTTCTTTTTATTGACTTTCATGAGGTATACTTTATTTATAGGGTGTCATGAAGATGATTTTAATACCATGAAAGCATGAAGAACACGAGGCTTGGAGGATGTGGTTTCGTCCCTTTGTTCTGGACTTTTGAAAGGAAATTTCACAATTTCCCTTTGGATGAAAAAGCATCCTGTTTTTCTCAGACGGGCATCAAAACATGTTTGATTAAAGAATTATTCTTTCAAGCACCACAGTCTAAAAAAATGTTGAAACTTTTACTTGCGACAGGGGGATGTGCCGTCTCAAACCAAATAGCCGCAGCCTCAGAAGTGACTCTTGAAAAATCCAACCAGCCTAGGATGTATAGCCCAGACCGAACACGTGGACCTCATTACTCATTTACCTTTTGACACATTCTTCTCTGCCAGAGCAAACCTCCTCAAAGAAATCTTTGAAAATGAGTACTCCACTTTCCAGCCGCGATTTAATACGAAGACGAGTCGTTCATCTACAAAGACTTGGCCAGGAGGAGCGATCCATTACGATGAGGCCTAATCAAGTTTGGTGTGGCTCATTGGTCCTCTGTGGGCCGCAGCACACTCGAGCACTACTATTTTCCGAAGGCAAATTGGTCGTGGGGATGATGTCCCTCTAATGATTGTTTCTAATGTAAAGCTAATGTAGTGGTGATCAAAGCTTGCCTCTAGAATTTAGAGAGTGTGTGTGTATGTGTGCGAGAGAGAGGTGGAAAGGAGAAGAAGATAATTGCCTTTCAAAAAGTTTACCGGAAAGTAATTAGGAGGAAAAGTTAAAAAGATGTGTGGAGATGACCGTGGAACAAAAGTGGCTCTTAATTCTTCATTCATTCTCAATACTAGTTAGTGGTAATAAGGTAACTGACCGAAAGGGACGAGTGAGGTGTCGCGTTCATATCTGCTGAGCCTTGGAAATGACCTCTTTACCTACTTAAGCTGCCTCTGACCACTACATGTCTACACTATAGGAGCAACTAACAGTTATTCACATTATCTATGATTCTATCAATTATTTTTACATTTAATCGATTAATGTCTTAGACTATAAAATGTCCAAAAGAAGTGAACAATTTCAACAAATCTGATGTTTTATGTCTGACCAACAGTCCAAAACCCAAAGATGTTTAGATTAAAGGTTCCATCCATTCAGAAAAGACTAAAAATCAACTGATATTAATAAGTGATCGATATTCTTTTTTGCAGAAATTTCAGAAATTAGCTCTAAACTTGCAGAGTATTTTGCCAAAAAATCACTTTGTGTGTCTTTCTGAGTCAAAGTCAAAGTGACGGGAGCCAGGGACAGCAGCCATATTTCTCAGCTGGCACTCTGGCTGCAGTAAAATGCATCAATGCCAATTGTGGCCCTCTCTTTCTCTCTCTGCCTGTCTCTCTCCCTCTCTTTTCCTCTTCTTGACCACATCCTCTCCTTGCTCCTTCGCTATCAGCCCGCAGCTACTGTATGCCACTTAGCAAATGCTGCTCAGAGTTGTAGCACAATTAATCATCTGTGCTAATACGGTATAATCACATGTGTAGTGCACACAATTAAATGGAAACACGTCCTAGTATATACACTATAAGGCCACGTAAGGTCATATAGTAACGTGTTTTCATTTTTTTTTTCTCAGTTTGTGATTTCTTTCTCTCCCCAAAACATAATTAGAATAGAAAAGTGTAAGAGAAGCAGTTATCGGTGCCCTCTGAAACAGGGCGCTGCTGAGAGAAAGCCTGCGTGCACAGCTGGCTCTTCACAGATAAGCTGAGGTTAAGAAGAACTCATAATGCCGCGGTTTATTAGTCTCGTAATCACGGTGACATCTCGCAAAAATATTCCGGGTTATTGTGTTAGAGTGGCTAATTGTGCAGCCGATTTGTTCAGCCCTGGCAACAGAGATAATATACTGTAGGAAGCCCCGAGAAACATCCCGCAGCCAAGTAAATAAAAAGCAAAACGCCGGGCCGTAACTTCTGAACAATAATTGCCAATTAAGCAGTCAATCATGTGATTTAAGGCCTGATGGACATTAGTGTTTGAATAAATCAGTTTTCGGACGTTTGTTGCTGGAATGTGTGCTCGTCAGGTCCCAAATGATGGTGTGTGAAATGAAGTTTGCTCCTACTGTGGGTGTTTGTGTCCCAGGCCAATCAGCCGCACTGTAATTATTGGAGGCACCACTTTCTGCAACACAACAACTTCCCTGAAAAGTGCTGACATTTCAGGGGACGTACCAAAGCAAAAAAAAGTTTACCTCGTTGAACACAAACTCGAATAAAAGAAAAGTTGTTTGAGCATAATGAATTTACTGTAGATGCTTTTTTTTTTAATTAGGATATGCAAATAAGGTATGTCTGTCAATGGTTGTTTCAGGTATAAGCCAGATGTACTTGTCAAAAATGTTTTTTAAATTTACATTTCATATTTCCCTTGTTTTAATCCCCTTATACTGTGCTGTAAAATTATAAATAAGTAGTCAAAACAATAAACCCAGAAAGAACCAACCATTCTCGTTAATTGGAACTTATTTTATGCATTTCATGAAATCCACAAGCGAAACATCTGTCCATATAAGAAGAGATGCATTTAGAGCTAAATCGTCGCTTTAGTGTATAGCACACTAATTGGCCTCCAATTTAGACTGCAGCATAATTGCAGAATTAGCTCTTATTTCCATGTAGGTTTCACTGTAACTAAGGCGCTCATTGAAATTCACAGGGTGGGAAATGAATTTCAGGACCGTGCTGCTGCTTCATCGCTAAATTGAGCAAAATATGTTCTCTCTTTTAGCAGTAGAGAAAGCCACTTTGTCCCCGGGGAAATACAGCAGCGTTTCTGCGGCGCTCCTGCTAAAATGACTATGTAACCATGGGCGTCCGATGACAAATCTGTCAGTGACGTTTTTTGCATGTCTCTCTTACACAGAAAGGAAAACAAATGAATAATGGCCGCCCTGTGAAGGCGGTGTTTGCGGCGGCTGTCTGAGGAGTTTGTGTAACCGCGCCGGCTCTCAGTTATGATTAGGGGAAGGTGCTGTACGCCTTCAGTTTATTGTTGTATTTATTACGGAGATATAGTGACACCTGGAGAGAGGAATCGTGTCGAAACTGTGGAGTGTTGTTTCTGCAGCGTGTTTCAGCTCTCCTCAAAAGAGGCTGCAGGTTGAAATAGTTAATCAGACGTATTGGAGCATTACAGATTGCTTAAATAAATGCACCACGAGGAATCTTTTATATAGGATCTGGCATTTGCTTGCCGTGTTTTTTTTGCAGCTTACAGTGTGCATGACTTTAGCTTTAACAAAATATTGAAGATGTAAGCGCTGTCGTGCAAACCCGCAGGGAGGGAAGAGAGAGAGATTTCAAACTGTCAGGTTTATCTCATGCATAATCGCTTGCACAAATAATGAATGATAGGGCGAGAGCGCCGACAGGGCTTCATATCTGCAAATGAAATGCTCGCTGCCACTGCTGCTGCTGCTGCTGCTGCTGTGAAAGAAAATAGATGGAGGAAAAACCACAGTAACCTCTACAGGGACAAACTTTGTTAGGGCTTCACAAACAATAGCAAATAAGCATATGTCGTTATGGCCCGGTAGAGCCACAAATAGCTTGTCAGAAGTGTGAACAGAGCAGTTGCCCTTTATTGCTTTCGGTGGTGTTATGGCGCCTTTGAGTCTCTCTCTTCCGCTCCACAATAAACGAGGAGCTGCTTGCTAACTCAGACCACGTTTACCTTTGGGGCCTGTGTGACTGAAATGCCCCTTTCATCTAGGAGGGATCTGTCTGTCTCAATATCCCCCTGGTGCTTATGGCGCTGTGCACACAGAGGAGGAGAGGAGATAGAGGGATGTGCTATTTCTTTGTCCACCACGGCGTATCCCCCGTTTGTGTACCCTCTCCCACCCCTCTTCTAATCTCTAGGGGGGAAGAGTGGAGAATGCAATCAGGACAGGAGGGGGGACATCTGGACCTGTCTACAAGGAAACAAGGGGATGGTTGACTGGCAGCGCCTCCAACCCTCCTCTGCTACCTTCTGTTGAGCGTCCCCCCTTCCTCCTCCCTCCTCCTCTTCCTCCTCCTCTTCCACTTGTACCTGTCAGCGGTGCAGTGGTTGAGATCTCCGAGGTTCGCTGGTGCTATCCGCTCGCTGCTCGCACAATATCTCTTTATCCTTCGCCCCCGTGGCCCTCGAGATCAAACCCACAGAGCGGAACCACATATGTTATGCTACGCCAACATTTACTGTATCTCAAAAGATAAGCTCTGAAGTTTTGACGTTGTTTAACTTGCAGCCAATTTTCTAAAACACGCCTAAAATCAGTGAAGAAGTGTAACTGATAATATTTTTTTAAAGGAAAAGTTCACCTAAAACCAAAAAAATACAGCTGCTAGTGAAACCCTTTTGGTTTTTATTGTTTGGCGTACTGCACAATATTCCTACAAGAAGAGGCCAAATCTAAATGATGGTTCATCACATTGATATATTTCCAATAGAGCTAATATCTAGCAGATTAAAGAGGACCTATCATGCTTTTATGCTTTTTCTATTGTCCTTTAGTGTGTTATATAGTTGTTTGTGCATGTAAAAGGTCTGCAAAGTTACAAAGCCCAAAGTCCACACCAAAGGGAGTTACTCTCCCCCACAGAGACACTGCCTGAAATACCGTGTTTTAAGTCTGCCTTTTCTTCTGTAACGTAGTGATGTCACCAAGTAACACATTTGCACAATACTTGCCTAGTGGCTATTTTGGCACACCCTCAAACAAAGCTAGTTAGAGCAGAGTCTGAAGAGTTTGTTTTGGTTGACCAATCATGACTGTGGGCCAGTTGACCAATCAGAGCAGACTGGGCTTTTCAAGAGGGCGGAGCAGAAGCTCAAACGGAGCGTTTCAGACAGAGGGTGAAAAGAGGTGCTGCAGCACAGCCGCTATGAGAAAAGTAAAGCGTTTTTTGGAACATTAAAGCTTGTAAACATGTTCTAGTAAAAACCTCAAATACAAGAATGAAGCTGAAAATAAGCATTATAGGTCCTCTTTAAATCAGATTGTGATATCAGTTTGAAAGATTTAAAGAGCAATTTTTCTGTCAAGACTTACCAGTTTGTACAAACCAGAGATGAGAAGGAGACTTTTCTTTAGTATGAGCATAAAGTAATAATAGAAATTTGCCCTGCAACAGCAGCTTCAATAGAACATAATTCATTAAAACCGCAAGTCGCAAGATGCATTTGTAGTAAGTTGTTTGATTTCTTTTTCTCAACTGGAAAAGCTCCAGTTCTCTTATCGCTCACCTACGCTGTCTGAATGCAAAGCGTTGTCATCTGCTATATACAAGCAGGGAAACACCAGCTGGAGTAGAAGCAGTGGTAGAATCATTACTCCTGCTGTATCTGAGGATGGGCTTTTCCTTTACTTATTTTTCATTTCCAGGATTTGTAGCTCACCATCCAGGATGGATTGGTATTGCGCTGTGCTGTTGGCCAGAAGATAGCCCTGAAAGGTTCTGAGGGTTTTATGATATAAGGTCATGGTCACAGGGCGACAGAGACCAGATTAAATTATAGCTGCAAGCAGCAATACGATGACCTGGCTCCAGTCTAGATATATCTAGACAGAGACAAAGCAAAGTTTTTTGCATTTGTACAGAATTCATTGTTAGAGAGTTGAATCTGAAACATTTCATCTGCTCTCTGAGGATGAAAATAAATCCATATGGCCACCAATTATGTCCAAAAAACAGTCTGCATCATTCTGTATACGATTGGACCATTCTTCAGAAGAAGTTCTTATTTATTTATAGGAAGGCACAGCTTTCCTTTTTTTTGTGAAATTCAATACAGAGAGGAAATTGAACCAAATCAATGTGGAGATTTATCACTAAATTAGGCAGCCCAGTCTCACAGCAAAGCGTTTAATAGAGCCACCTGTTCACTGGATGAAAGCGTGTCAGCATCACGTTTTGTGTCGCCGAGACATAAATATTACACGGCTGCAAGTGCTTTATAGTGACGATTATCACATGACGTTTTTCACGTGTTGTGTAGTGAAGGACGTCTAACTTCAGAGCTAAATACGTTGTATATGAAGTGAGAAAGACCACTTATGGTGGCCGGATCAAACAAACACAGGACTTTCAAGCGGGGGACCGGTTTTCGAGACCGGTGTTTTGTTTCGCAAGTTACGTTAATGACGTTTGTCATGTGTTTTCTGTACTGATATTAGGTTGTTTTTGTGCGTTTTACTTAGTTTATGTACTTATTTCAAGCCCAACCATGATGTTTTCCCTTAACTTCACAAAGTGGTTTTCTTGCCTAAACCTAATTTCGTGGCCTTGTTGCCTCCCTGTTGGTACTGCACGTTAATACAGGCGTGTAATAGTCACATCTCTCAGAGGTAAAACGGGACACTGATGCCATCCTCTGGTGGACAGGTGGGTCTATTATACGTTTTGGTGTGATATCGGGTTGAAATCAGGACTAGGGAAACACATTACTCACATTACATTTGATAGTGTTGAAAATATTTGTATTTAATTTGTTTTTAAATAGCAATTTCTTACTTTTGTCGCTCATACTTCATTGCTCATCTGTACAAAATAAAAAAGCCAAAATCTCAAATCTCAAATTTCACATAGATCAAGTAAATTTTGCCTTAGATTTAAAATATTTACATTTTGTAGTTTTATGTATATTTCAAACAAACTAGAGGAGTCAAAAGTGCCTTTTTTTTTTTTTTTTTTTTTACTAAATTTGAGTGATACAAGCACATATATATATTTTTTTTTTTTAAACAAAGTTTCAAACTAAACAATTGCTATAGCGATAACATTACTTTTATTAAGTTGCTAGTTTTTGTTCATAAGGACATGGTTTTAGAAACAGGAAATAAAACAAGAAAAAGATGCAAAGAGAAGGACAGAAACAAAGCCATTAAAAACAGTGTAGTCAGCACATGCAAAGTTGGTTAATATCGGCTTTGGCTCAGGAGGTAGAGCGGGTCGTCCATTAAATCGGAAAATTGGCGGTTTGATCCCCGGCCCTCCAGTCTGCAGGTCAAAGTGTCTTTGGGCAAGATGGTGAACCCCAAATTGCTCCCGAACGGGCAGGATGGCACCTTGCATGGCAGCCTCTGCTATCAATGTATGAAAGTGTGTGAATGGTTAAATGTTGACATGTAGTGTAACATGCTTTGAGTGATTGGAAGTCTAGAAAGGCGCCATATAAATGCAAGTCCATTTACCGTTTACCATTCAATACCAGGGGTTTCCAGCTAAAAATAACCTCCCAAACTTTCTGCTGAAGTCTTGAAACTCTGAGCGCTTAACTGCTGCACAAACCTAACATTTTTTTTTTCCGTAGCTCTTGTATTTAATCCTCTTTAAAGTTGGATGAAATCCATTTATCTGTCCAGCATGCAGCTGATCTGATGCTGAAGAAGCAGAGCGGATGCAGAACAGCACATCAGCAGGCAGCGTCTGACATTGCTGTGGGAAATTACATTCCCCCTCCTGGTCCCGCTGTCATTTACCTTGAGACGCCCGTATGACGAGCCTTTACAATATTAAATGCGGCGCACATGCTCCTACATCTGTCACCATATTGGCCTCTCCTGCCTGTAATACCTGATCGGCTGAGGTCGTCATCAGTCATACGCAGCCGAACGGCGTTTGGATCAATGGTCAGGCTGGGGAGTGGTTCTGACCTTGGTGCTCATCCCCTCCCATTCAAACCAGCTCCATGGAGAGTGGGAGGAGGTATTAAATCCCAAAGCTAATAGGTGAGTATTTATGAGTGCTGTAAAGTCCTCGACCTGAAGCATTTACTCTCTGCCCATCCCTGTATCTCTTCAGCATGGCATGAAATTAACTATATGCCAGTGAAGTGGGCTTTTCTCGCTCCAATTTCACTTGTGACAAACTGAGGCTAATGGAGGAGGTGCCTCGGATTAATGTCTCAGCGTTTTGGTTAAAACACCCTCTCGGCTGAGTGAGTGGGCCAGTTGTTTGTTGGTGTCAGTGAATTACTTTACCCTTCTGCGTCAGGCAGAAGTCAGCTTAAAAGGCTATTAGTCATTGTCCCTCATCTATTCTGTCCAAGACAGATTGTTTTACTGAAGGCTGCATTGAGTTCCGTTAATCTCTCTCTACAGACCTCTCATTAAATTATTACTTTGTCGCTGCTGTTGTTTAATAGGAGCTAAATGTCACGCTGAAGGTGTACTTTGACAAATGGAGGTTGATTGGTGAAGATGTTTTCTTACCTGAGAGAAATTGTAGATTCTGCAGTTTTAGGTTTGTCCATGAGATGGATTGATGCAACGTATCCTCATACAACGGTTTGTATGATATCTAACGAAAAGTTATTCTTCATATTTCGTGCACTATCCTACGAATGTCCAGCAACAAGTGATGCACGTGTCAATTTTTGCTTCGGTCTTTTCAAAATAAACTTCCCTCTTCAACAAAACTGCTTAGTAAGGTTCAGGAAAAGATCGGGGTTCAGGTTAAAATAACTTCAGAAGTGCCGTTGCTTCATTACGGGAAGTTAAGTGACAAATAAGTCAACGTTGACTTCTTGTTTCATACAGGATATGAACAGCGGTCTCCTGTGCGAAAGTCTGGTGTTTTTTGACACACCCTTTAACCCCAACCTGCTCCCTACATGGCATTTGTCGTCCTTTATACTTCCTGGTTCACAATTACATGGATTACATACAAATTCATTTTGTGGGATACCGGTATACAGAAATTACAGTGCGTCACTTTTCATAGGTACGAATGGTGTATGAGAACAGCTTGACCTATGAGCTGTTTACAAAACCCACATTGATATTTTACATTCATACCACACTTTTCTTAATATTTGTAATGCTCTTTGTAAATTTCAAGGCACAATGAGACTCAGCATTTGTCTTGTTTTTGGCTCTACTCAGATTTATTATGCTGCTATTTATTGGCATTTTCCTTGGGTCCCTGTTTTTTTTTTTTTTTTGGCCTTGGGTGTCCTGAAAGGCGCCACCAATTAAAAATGCATTGTTATTTATGGGTATATAGTTTTAATTTTAATAAGTGGGTAAAACTGAGGGAAAACAACATAAATCCAGAGATAAAATAAAAATTTAAAAGTACAATTTGCAACATTTAAGTGTTTACTTTAGCCATTTGTACTTTGAGGAACTTGTGCATGATTAGCACGTTATTTGTGTTTTCTTTACCATCCGGCGGGTCATGTTACATTTTTAGAGAGGAAACCACTAAAACCAAAAAGGACGAGCCTAAAGATTTCAAAAGAATGACTCTTCCTCCCTTTAAACACGAGAGTAGGAGTGTATGGGGCTTTATCTGCTGTGAGGTTATTGCTCTCCAGTCGTGATTGATTGACGTGATTGGAGCCCTTTCTTTAGTGGAAAGCTTCTCCGTAGTGTGGCGATACTGTGTTCTGGGACTTTTGTGTCTTTCTGAAGTGTCAGTCACTGTCCTCCACATATTAAAAAATGAAAAATTTCCTTGAGCGTTCCACGTCGTCGCCTCTTTACGGCGTACTTACTGACTCCGTTCCCTTCTAAACCGCCTCTATAGTAATTGAGATGAGCCACAAGAGAGAGGAAAACTTGGAGCCAAGTCACAACTTTCATCTTTTAATCACAAGCCGTTCATTGAATGCAGACTTCCTTCATCTCCTCAAATCCTCCCTGAAGATTCTTCTCTTTTTTGACGCATGGTATCTCTACATATGGGCCTGGCATTATATTCTGATGGTCCTATTAATAACAATTCCACTAAAATATAACAGCAGCGAGTCTCTCAGACACAGGTTTTATTATGAGCAATGGGGCAATTTGGCATAGAAGCATGTGGGTGTTCAGAGAAGGCCCATCACTTATCTAAATAGCACAGTCGTACGCTGAATGTCAAGTTATTAACTATGGCTGTAATACAAATTCAATTCAGGGGCCAGATTAAATTAGCAAAATGCTGAACTGCTTGCTAATCAAAAAAATGGAAAGCTACTCTGAAAAGGATTTGTTCTACATCATGGTCATTTTTCACTGGGATGACTTCGGGCTAAATGTTTTGCTTCCTATTTTTTGATGCTTGGATTAAATTGGCCAGTTGGGCATTTTAAAAAGCAGTCACTCTATGTTTCTTTTCCACCGTTTGAAAATCTGATTAGGATTTTCATTTTAGCTCCGTTTCTTCCCTTAAGGAGGGTATAGTCTTACCTGGCTGGCTCCGGCTTCATCTTCGTAGACAATATGTTGGAATTGCCTTCAGTGCTTCTTCAGACCTCGGGGACTTTTTTTTCATTTTGTCTCCTCGCTCCTTTCTTGTGATCTGTGGGAATTGAAAAGTCAGTGCTCAATAATGGAATGAATGGGTTTAAAGGGTTGAGGTGGAGAACCGTGTCCTCAGCCAGGTATTAGTTAACAGCCCAGACACAATATCAGACGTGTGTTTGATACTCCGTCGACCGTGAACGCTCCACCAGCTGCAGATTAGTCACTCCATTGCCTGTTATTTTTCATCTTTAATGACTTTAGGTTTAACTATTTTGGCGGCTTTTTCTGGTAATGACCGTCAAATAACTTCTATAGAGACTAAAATTTGTACAATAATAATAATATCAATATTACATTGACTTGTCAGATAGGTTAATTAACATTTCCTCATTATGTTATACCAGAAAAAAAAATGATTTGAATTTGCTGTTGCAAATTAGTCATACATAAACATTATTTCTAGAAGACATGGTTGTGAAATGAAATTACATGATGTGTCGTCCAAAGGCAGAAATGTTTACACCTGTTTCAATTGGCCACGCTCTAAGATGGGGCATAGACCCTGACATTGTAGCCTCATCCTGGCTAGATCACACTACCTCTTCATCCAAGAATGTCTTTTGCATGTCTTTATAATCTCGATGTGATGAATCGTCCAAACAAAGATAACAGCTTACAGTCTTTTTAGACTGAAGTATTAGCGAGAGGTGACAGAAGTAGTTGTGTAAAGAATGACAAAACAACGCTGCATAATTTAACACAACCACACTCCCGGCCAAATGTTGCTTGAAGTCGGTGTGATTGTTCGATTGTCTGTTTTGGAAAGTTACAACGGTTGTCCAACACAGTCTGTCCAGTGGCAGAAAAGGGGTTTGAGGAAGGGCTGCTCTGGCAACAATACTGACCTGTACTGTATAAATTGATTGGCTATTGGCCATGATGTGATCGATCCCCCCTGACTACAATGTCTTTGTATTACAAAACTCTCTTTTTCCAGCCATTAGTCCTGGCAGGCCGACAAAGTTTTAGTACCACAGCTATTCTTTACCTTATATTACTTGACAAAAAAATATTTTTATTTAATCTTTAATGACTTTTTCTTTATGTTCAACTATTTTGGTTGCTTTTCCTGATAATGACTTTATCACATAACTTCTACAATTTTCCCTGTAATACTGAAAAAATCATTAAAATTATTACTAATTATGTTGAAATAAGCAAATGCGTTTAACTCCGATTAATCTCTAACACAAATACAGAAAGGATTAAGTTGAAATTTGTGTGCTGATCAAATATTGCCTGACTTTGTGGCAGCATTGGATGTACATCTGATGACATGATCTGTTTGTTTGCCACCATAATTCGATACACAAACACATAATCCAACGAGGAAATACATCGAGCAAGCCAATTTAGTTACTTTAGCTTTCATGATTGGAATACAACTAATCACGTGGTCTGTTGAATTTGTAAACCATAAAATACAATTTAAATCCAAGTAGGACTGACTGTACGTCGGATGAATGCGTTTCTCTTTGGCAGCAGCAGGAACTGTCTGTGTGGATTGAAACATCTGACGTCAAGGTGAAAAATGCTCTGCGGTTCCTGAGCCAGGTCTCTAGATGGACCAGATGGACCTGCTGAGTTTTTACTACATGATTTCCTGAAATGTCTCTCAGATATTGGTGATTTTACTGTAGGGTTTATTCCTGGATTATATAGTGCTTTCACTATTTTTCCCGCAGCTGAATAGAGAAGCAAGCTTTTATTGGAGGCTTTTCCATCCAATTTACTCTGTTTTATGTCGACTGGGTCGTATTTCAGTAAGATGCCTCCCTGTTTTCCAATCTGTTCCTGCGGTAAGGTTCCCGTTGCTGCTTTTGATGTTACTGAACACCTCTTCCAGTTCCCTAATGAGTTTCACATTAAAAGCCCTCCAGCAATTCAGGTTGCATCATTTCTTCCCTTACCTGTTCGCTTCACAGACTTTTATTGTGAAACATCTGCATAGAGTGTGAGTGAGTGAGTGTCTTTAACAGGAGCTTAAATCAAGAAATACAAAGTTGAATGATCTTAGTGAATTAATAAGTTCATAAGAACATGTAAATTGGGCTTTTTTTTTTTTATGAAAGCCATTGTAGTACTACCATTTTTGTACGACTTTGATCCGGCAATGGTGCAATATCTCAGCAACGCCTGGAGGGAATTTTTTCAAGTTTGGCACAAACATCCACTTGGACTCAAGGATGAACTGATTTGAATTTAGTGGTCAAAGGTAAAAAAGCAAGTTTTTGGCCATATTTATGACAATTTTGCACAAACGTCTAATAGGATAAAATGATCAAGTTATGACATTTTGGACAGGCATGGATGTAAAAGGCAACTTGAATGGTTAGCGGAGGCACACAACAGCAAGGTGGTAATTCTGTATATGTGTGCTTAAAATGCAAACCTTTTTACTAGAATTTACATATTACTAAATTGTTTTCCCAATCACGTTGTGATGTCAAACACAAGCGCTGTCTGGATTATGTTCAGAGGCCACTTTTTTTTTTTACATTTAACTACCGTACCAGACTCGCAGGGAGGTGGTCGGGGTGGATGGTGGGCACACAAAGGCAGAACTTTTTCATCCTGAGTCGAGGTTTATGCAACATAAGCACTGCTGCTTAACATGGCCACACTCTGGGCCAAATTTAGCTGGAAGTTGGTGTGATTGATTGTTTGATTAAGTTTGTCCAACACAGTCTGTCCCAATTTCAGTGGCAGAAAGGGGTTTTCGCCATGATGTGATCGATCCTCACCGAATACAGTGTTTATCACCTTAAAAAAATGACTTTGACTTCCATGTGGAAATACAGAAAAAGTTGGATCGATGCTGTTAAATGATGCAACAAGCAGTTCATTTTAAGCATACTGAGGCCTTTCATTTGTTCCAACAGATGACACATTTGGGAACTGGATATTTATTTGAGAATATATGTTATCTGGCAGAATGAGCCTAGTTCCTGAAATCTTTCCTCCAACCCGTACCGTGGCTACCTGAACTTGCATTTCTGTCAACCTCGCAATGGTGTTCATCAGTGACAGCCAGTTTGTTGTCCCTGTTTTTTTCTCTACTAAGTAAAGCCCCTAAAAGTTTGCAGGTTGGACCAATATTGACTGAGCAAATTGAACCTCATGGGAAACCTCCAGAACTTTCTTATCACCAAAGTTTGTGTCGCTCTCAGTGGAACTGTTCAATCTTTCTTCAATCCCGGCCCTGCTTCTCATTTACTAGCTGCTGGCCCGGCTAGTTGTTTGGCCAACGTACAACCGGTCGTTCCATTTCGGCACTTTGGCTTACCATGCTGTACCTATAAATGCTACATAAATTTAGATTGGTCCTCGCGCCGTGCCCTGGACCAGTCTTCTAGAGAGGAGAGGGTAGGTAATTTACGAGGTGCGATCTGTGGCACGGATATATCGCCACCAGTTTATTACAGCCTATCACGGGGACTGATTAAATTGATCTGCAGATTGTTGGACAGCAGCAGACGCCTCATTCCGCCGCAAACGCAAACTCTAGTGCGAGTTGTGTTGCAGACGTGTTCAATATCCAATAACTTGAGTCATGCAAACATAACATGACAACTTCTATTGCTTCTCTTTATTGCATTCTGTTGCATTTCTGCTATTTTATCAGCACAGACATTTTAGTTTCCCGTCTGTTCTTGTGTTTTCCTCTCCCTCCCTCCCTCTGTCTTTCTGTCTCTTTGCCCACCTGCCAAATCTAAGCAGACACACACTCACACATACACACACCTTTGCCTCACTAAAGCTGTGATGGAGATGTAAAGAATGCTGTTTGGCTGTGTTTGCTGGCAGATGCCTCTCCCATGGCCAGCCCGACAGATTACGTTTATACGTCCAATTTAGTGCAGGTGCTGAACCTGCCAAAAAAAACAAAAATACAGCAAGCCTCTTGTGGGGAAGAGCTTAGCAGGAAGGGAGAAAGGTAGGGATAAGACTGAGAAAGACGAGGAAGAGAGTAGTGAAACAAAGACCGTCTGCGGCTACCACAAGTGAGAGTTGGAGAAGACGACTTGTCTTGGAGAGACAAAGACTGATGAACCCTATAAGGGAGCAGAGTCAAGGAGGAAGGCTGTGAAAAGTCACAGAGGGGATAGGCAGAGCGCTGTGGAGGAACGACGGGAGTAGGGGGGGAGAGAGACAGCCGGAGCCAGTGAAGCTGGGGAGCACACATTTCCAAAGAACCCATCCCGGCGAATGGATCTCCGCGCATCAGACCAAAACCTTGTCGCTATGTGATTGATTGGCTAACGTGGAAGTGTGCTCGGAGTGTGCTAGTCAGCTGACGGTGGGGGTCTCGGACTCGGTGGAACAGGGCTCCACTAATCCTCCCACTTTAGGGGAAGCACTTGTCCGGAGGACTTTTTCTGTATACTGAGGAAGAGGAGAGAAGTGTTGGAGGAGCTTTTTGTTGCCACTACAGCCATGTCAATGCTAATTGCCACCCAGCAGATAGATACCACCACCTCCAAAATGGTAAGCGGCACTCATACTGTTGTGTGCATGCTGTTGAGCCGAATCTATGACTGCAGCTGAGTGTTTGTGAGTCTCTTCTTTATTAGTGCTATTGGGCCCATGTGGTTTGCATGAAGCTAATTCACTCTAAACAGACTTTGTATTCCTGCTCTTTTGTTTAGCTGAATTGTTGTCATTTTTATGGATCTTACATAATAACACTCTCATTCTGATTGAGATATTAATTACGATCCGCAGCAAGGTTGGAAATTAGCACCAGCCACCAGCCAAATGCTGGTTAAATATAAAAGTGGCTGCAGGATTTGCTTCACTCACCAGCCCCAAAACAACCCCAATGGTAATCTATTGAGTGGCTGGTAGATTTGCCACAGAGGCAGGTGGACAAAAAAGTAAATTTCCAATAGTGATCTGCATTCTAAGTGCACACCTGGACCGTCCTGTCAGTGGACAGACGGGTAAAGCCACTGGACTGTGCTGCCAGCGCCGTCCCCGTCTGCTTCATAACTCACTCACTACTCTCAAGGCTACTGGGCGAAGGTGGACGTTAAATCAGACTCTCCACCTGTCTCGTTAAATCAGCCTCCCTCCACTCATCTTTTTTTACCTACTTTATTCGCCCCCTTCATTTGAACCCTTTGGAAGCCCATCAAAGTTGTGTCACATCAGCGGGTCTGATAGAGCATGGCTCGGGCCAGAAGTGACTCTTTTAGTGCTTGTGTCCGCTTGTTTGGGGATGACACATACGCTGCTGCAACACACTCGTCAAGTGGCCTTGGCTGGCTGCAGTGGCTTGTTTTTGGGAATTACATGCATTTCAGATTGCTTGTAGGATAAATGAGAAGCTTTTCACTAAAAAATACTGACATTTCATGGTTGTGAGGTGGTTTGCTGGACTCTCTAAAAGAAATTCAACAGTTTAAACCCTGTAACAACTAACTGCCTACTGGCACTGCATATCAAAATGTGACTCCAGTGCGATTACGGTACTAATGCAAAAGTAGAGCATGTGTGGATAACAATTGAGGTTAAAATGAAGCAGCTACAGTAACGTGCAACCCTCAACATATACATTTGCAATTTTGGACTAACTAAACTACCACTAAAGTCGCATCTGAGTTGCGTTACATGTACTGTAGTCAAATGACAGATGCTCAGATTATGTTGTATAAGTGGGAGGGGAAGTGTTGTCCTTAAACTAGGGTACTTAAGATTTGTTATATTTGTTGAAATTCTCATTACATCCCAACAGCAATCAATAAATCAAAAACTCTGAGAAAAGGAAAGAAAATAATCCAGTATCTGTGGCTGTTGCAGAACTGTAATAAACGGGGACCTGCCTACCTGCGTGTACTCTGCCTATGCACTCATTGAACATCACTACAAGATGATAGCTTCACAGCTAACAATAGCCATGTTCCTTTACGTTCATTATACGTTTTGAAGACATCCTCACTCCCGGCCAAATGTTGTCATGTTCGTTTATGTTTCTTGCTAGATTTAGGGACTTTTGGAGCCACTGCTGCTTGCTACTTTCATTGGAAAAGAGTTGGCAACACTGGGCTCGGATTTGTGGTTGGTTAACTTTTTAAATCCAGCATACTAATGCAAGTTGCTCAAGATTACCAACCTTATTTTTAATTAGCTAGAACAATATGTCAGGCGGCAGGAGCAGACACAGTTGGAGTATATAAAAAGACACAAAGTTAAACATGTTGCATGCTCACATACATACACAAGTAAAAAGACAAACTGAACAACTTTTGGGAATTGGTGAAGGCTACCTACAACTAATAACAGCAGGGTTTGATAAGGAAATCTGAAATTAAAGCTATAGTATCATTACATTCTTAATTGATAAAGCATGACTATGTAGTGTTGTATTGTAAAACACAGTAGACATCCCTGTTTTCTGCCATTGAGTAATGTTGATGGTCCTGGGTGTTTTTAAAACTAAATTGCACACTGGAATCAACACATTTCCAATTTCAAAGAAGCCAAGCATGAGCTACTTCATAGCTGGTGTATCCCTGCTTCCCTGTTATGCAACGGCTGATTCAAATAAACAGCAGGCAACAAACAACCAGGCCATATTTGCTGGAGAGTTCCTGTGAGGCAACATTTACAAAGTTACTTCATCTTCAGCTTTATTGCAGAAAATCACAGATTGTCACGGTTAACTTTACATAATCAGCACGTTGCTGAAATAAACAGGATTATTAATTTGTGAGTTGTCAAATTATGGTAATGTTATTGATTATTCTGCATTACTGACTGTGTTGCCCATCGGTGCATTATTCTGTGGTCAACATGTGCTGGGTGCGTGAGCATAATGTGTGGACATCTGCTTTTATAGGGGACATATCATGAGAAATTCACTTCTTCAGTGCTTGTGCTCATACATTTGGGTGTCTGGAGTGTTTACCAATCTACAAAATGTGAAATAAGACAACCCGGTCTGTTTTTTGTGAGCTGTCTGGATCAGAAAACATGCGATTCAACAAGCCATTCAGATTTGGCTGCCCTTCCTGTGTCGCATGCAGGCTCATTAGAATATATCGCCCACAGCTTGAGAACTACCGTTGCAAAGGTGTGCCATATTTTTCTTGCAAGCTTATCAGAACAGACGGGGCTTTTTCAGGAGGGGGGCTTAAAGACACAGGCACTAAAACGGAGCGTTTCAGACAGAGGGTGAATACAGGTGTTTTTTGAACATTAAAGCATGTAAACATGTTCTAGTAGAAACCAGTGGGTAACTTCCCGGGTCTGAGAAGTGAAGCCAATGTTGAAGTTCCTTAAGCTTGCATTCTCTCTAATAGCCAGCAGGGGGCAACTCCTCTGGTTGCAAAAAGAAGTCTGATTGTATAGAAGTCTATTAGAAAATGAGCCTACTTCTCACTTGATTTATTACCTCTGTAAACATTGTACACATGAGTTTATGGTCTCAATCGCTAGTTTCAAGTCTTCTTCAATACAGCATGATGTTCATTTAGTAAATTATGGTCCCGTTTAGAGTCAAATAGACCTTAAGGCAGGGGATGCTTCAGGGCGTGGCTACCTTGTGATTGACAAGTCGCTACCACGGCGTTGTCCGGTCTGGGAGTTGTCCGTGTTTTCGTCTTCACAAGTTTAACCATTTCACAGTGTGATTTCAGTTTATGAAAGTTAATTATAAACTTCTTGGTCGCTTAAAAATGTCTTATTCAGCATTCGGTTGTACTTTGCTCCACCCTCTCCTGTAACTTCTGGTTGCAATAAACCAAGATAGCGACGGCCAAAATGCCAAACTTGAGGCTTCAAAGCCGTAGTCCACAAACCAATGGGTGACGTCACGGTGACTACGCCTGCTTTTACAGTCTGTGGTAGAAACCCAAAATACAATTATGAACCAGAAAATGAGCATAATATGTCCCCTTTGAAAAGAGGACCCAGCTTTACTTATTTAACTGCTTTTATCAGTGATGCCTGCTGCAAATTATTATGAGTGGGCCATTTGCCAAAGTGGAAGATTGTATCTCAGCTGCAGTTGTCCTTTTTATTGCTAATATCAGATATCAGCAACCGGTAGTTTAGAAAAGGGCAGTGTAATACTTTACGGTTTCCGTTGTAGATCATACTAGTCAAAATCAGCTGAGCAGTTGCTTTTCTTTTTGCACTTTTTGCTTCTTTGACACTTTTTCAGGGACAGTACATGTATTTTGAAGTTGGAAAAAAATTCCATTTCAAGCTTCATGCTGCTTCATATCTTGACAGGTCTCACCCACCTGTGCTCTCTCCGTGTCCCCTTTCATTTTGAATCCCCCGGTCTCAGAACGTACTGTTTCATCAACTAGTCACCAGTGCACTTTTAACAGTGATGTACTGGATCCAGTGCTCTCCTCCCCCGTGTCCCGGAGCCCGGGGTCAGCCGTTTGATACTCGTAGATGAGATGATTTGCAGCCCCAGTAGCAGCAGCCGGGCCTGTCTGAGGGGTTTGATGTCCCAGATTTAATACAAAGCTCCCCCACTTTCCCCTTATACCTCCCCAGGCAGACAACACACATCACTACTCTATGTTAAGATGTCTCATTTCCCAGCTAATGTGTCTAATTCCAATCACTCCGTTACATTAAAATGGTTTCCAGCTCATGGACTATTATCCCTGATGGAAGTTCTTCACTTTAAACACTAGAGATGCTTTAAGTAAGGAATGAGTAGGGGGGATGAGTGTGTAGCAGAGTGTGGGAATGTATTTTAATGACATTTTGATAGAAATGTTATCGGAAAAAACACTTGTTTTTCCTTACAAATTCCACTCAGGTTTCATCTGGCGTGAAGAAATATTTTTTTGTGCTATGTGGCAGATTAGTTCTGTAAAAAATGGGGGATATATTACCAAAAAAAAAAAAGGGCGAGATTCAGTATTGATTTTCTGAAATGACAGATGATTGACTGCAACACACAGCAAAGGCTGGAACATGAATAAGTGATTTTCTCTGCGGACATTTGTCTCTGGCGCAGCTCCTCTGTGGCATTTAAGTCCTACTTCTCTTCAAATAAATCAATAATTACTTTAAATGTACAGTTTTCAATTTTTTTTTGTCATTCATGCAACCTTTTCACTTTTCGAGCCAGAATACCAAACAAAAAAAAAAAAAAAAAGCTGAGTGGAGAAATGACTAATGTGGAATTGAATATATGGATTTTTTTTGGTGCTAATTGAAGTCCTGGCTAACGCGGTCTGGCCAGTTCACTTGGCCTCGAGTCAAAATTGTGACTGGAATCCTCTCGTAAAACAAATTAAAAAGCCATCAGATAGCAACAGCAGGTTGTTGTAGTAATAACAAAGCTTTTTCACGATCATAAATCCAAGATGTGTGTGTGTGTGTGTGTGTGTATACTGCAAATTTATCTAAAATCTTCATCCTTTCTGCCCCCTCTTACACTTTTCTTTTTTTCTGTGCACTCTTCTCTCTGATCTTCCTTCTGTGTTTTTTTTCTTTTCCCACCCTGGCCTTGCCTTCTGTAAACCTTATAACCTCACAGTTATGATTTGAGGACATCTGGAGGTACAAATAAACAGAGGGGCTCGGGGTGTGTGTCATGCTGCAGTCTGCGGCGCTCGCAGCAAAACAACAAGAAAAGCGATAGAGTAATAAGCGAGGGGAGCTGCAGCCAGACGCCCGAATTCTTACTGTTTTGTCATGCTTTTCACCTGATAACTCTTCCTATGAAGTGACTGCTACAGTAGGCTATTAAAACCTCTTAATAAGCAGCGGCTGAACAGCAGCCAAACATTGTTCAAACCCGCAGAACTTCAATTTAAATATAGTCTTTAAAGATATTCCATAGAGTCAGACTGAATTTGGAGTAAATGTAAATACAATTATGTCTTGGAGTTAAAGTGGAAACTTTATTTGGCTACAATGAAGAGTTAGAGCGACTTTAGGGCAAACAAAATGAGGAAAACTGTATGTTGAGAAAAGACTAAGAGTCTACAGTCACATTAGAGTCTCTGTGAGGCTGTACGTTCAGCTAAATGCTAACATCAGCATGCTAACCTTTCTGAAGTGCACTGAAAAGCTGAGACTAATGGGAATGTCTTTAGTTTTGTAGATATTTGGTCGTAAACCAAAATATTCACACTTCCGGGAGCCAAAAATTCCACAGCAGTCCATCCAATAACTTTTGAAGAATTTCAGTCCGGACCAAGTGGCGGACCGACAGACAGACAGACGTTAGCTGTTAACGCGGCAAAAAAATGTGTCTTGAGTTTGAATATTTCACTCAATTGAAACATCATATAGCTTCAGTGAAGAGATGGAACATGCTGATACAGAATATATATGGTACTATGTGGAATGAAAGGATTTCCACACCCTTTAAGTAAGGCTACTTAACGGTGCTAAATTCAAAATTCAGAGCATATCTATGAGTGAGGGATTGCTTCCACATGGCTCTCAACATGGTGGAGGCTGATAAGCTGCGGCCGTGCTCGGCTCGCGATTGTTTCAGGCGGGTGACCTCGATGCCGAGGCTCCACCACCCGATCATTACTGCGCAGGCTCTGGCTCCAAATGACGGCAAAATCTCAAGACGGGATATTTTGGCTTCACTTCTGTACAGTGGGAGGAAGTGAAGATGCGTCGTCCATCTTTATATTCAGTCTATGGTGTTTACCTGAGGAGGAACTGGAGGGTGGGCGCTACACTTAAGCAACAACGCCGTGGGTTGGGACGGAGTTATCTGCTGTAACCGCCTTATGAGAGCAGTGCAGAGCGGCGGCGATTAGCTTGCCAGTGGGGCACGCTCACATGCACTAACATGCACTAAAAGCATGCACGGCCGACCCGACTATGTCAACAAATGGGAGGGAGAGAGACTTCATTCTCTCCTCAGGTAGATATTACTCCTCTATATCTTTACATAGCAAATACTTGTTTGCAGATATATTAATGCTCTGAATTTTGAATTTAGCACCTTTACAGAAACCAAGAAGGAAAACTGTATATTATGGTTAAAAAAAAGAGAGTTTTTAGTGAATTTCAGTTATTTATTCCAGTTTAGAATAATATTGTGATTCATGGCCTTCCTCGAAAAAGCAGACGTAGATTCAACAGCCAGGACTTTTACAGTATCAACCTCGCACAGCTAGTCCTTTTCAACTTAGGATTTCACATGTTTATTCAGTCCCTGCTTGTGGATTTGTTGGGTTATTGCTGAGCCGCCAGAATGACAAATCAACCCTCTGCAAACAGACTTTCCTTACTTGGAACCCCATCTCCACCATACGTGAAATTATTCTGCTGGCCCCGTTTGGGAAATGGGATCCAAGTCAACAGAGAAGCATGAGATAACTGAAATGCGTTTTTTTTTCCTTCCCTCCCGCCTTGCATCTGCAAATTACCTTTGTGCCTCTTACACTTTATATGTGCTTGATGTTTCACCCGCCGTTGCGCTCACGCCCGCTCACAGCTCCGGGCTCTTTTCTATTTCTCCCCTTCAGCCCTCCTACCCGCTCACTCTGTCCCTCTAAATTTCCCGGGGACTTTATCTGGCCCATTTCAAATAGGATTGGGACTCAATTTGCCATGCTTCATGTCACTTTGCCGGAGAAATTCCACACTTGATATAGACACATCATAAAACTGCAGAATGAGCAAAATATGATTTGTCAAAACTTTTTTCCCTCCGTCTTGCTATTTGTCATTCCCGAGATTTGTTTCTCTGTCGTAATGCTTTGATTCGGCGTGAGGGATCGGCGCCGCTGCATTGGGCAGATGGAGGTGCCCGTCAAAAAAAAGTGTTGTCGTCGGATTGCTGTTGAGGCGGGGAGGTGGTTTCACAGCGACAAGTGACAGCACCTATTAATTTGGCCATTTAATTTTAAGTCCAACGGCGTCAGGCTCCAGCACCTTCAATCTCCCCCTGTCATTCAAAACAAGCCTCTAGCCAGCGGCCACAAACACACACACACACATAGAAGAGGAAAAAAGGCTTTTAATCTGAAGCTGAAACTTAGCCTTTCCTTTCCTGAGAATGCGAATACCCAGGAAGAAGCCTTTAAATCTATCAGACTTATACCCCACCACATTTTTAAATTGCTGCTGCGACATCTCGGCGATACTTAGGGACAGATGTAAGGGTGTGTAAAACGACCGCAGCTGCAAATTGGGTTCTCTTGTCATAAAGTAGAAGTCCAACAGACCCAAGTATCCCGGGTAATGGCCAGATTGATCCTCCCTCTGTGAAGCTCGCGATTGAAGGTGGAGGTTTATGATAGTATTCTCAGTGAGAAATGGACCGCAACAGAGAAATGTGACACCACAGTATAAATTCATGAGTACTCGCGCTCTCTGAACCTTTGCTCCCGCTGCGAACGCCCGCTCCCATCACAGCTTCAATGCATTCTTCTTCTTCTTCTTCTTCTCCTTCAAGGTCAAACCTGTCTTTTACCTCACATACAGTACAGCTGGGAAACTTCCCCTCTCTTTTCTGTCTTTCAAGCTTTCCAGGTGGATTAATTAACTTGAGTAGCATATGTTTGCATTTAATTAAAGAGGCAACACCATATGACTTCCCTTTTAACTTATTTTTAAAATTCAATTTAAAGGATCTGTTCAACCAAGCGCTCATAATTCTGCTTTAATTTGCCCAGGTTTTGAGATTTTGTTTTCACCTGAACGACTTTCTACTGAAAAAATAGTTCCTAAGAACAACTTTCACAGTGATGCCTGTCGATTATTCAAAGTAACAGGACACTGTTTCGAGAAAAACATGTTTTTGTAGATAGAGAAGTATAATAATAATAATTTTCAATGTTGTGAGCAGCACAATGTTGCCATTGTTTGCACTTTTAGCGCTGTTAGCAATGTTAACTGTGAGATGCTGGCTCAGCCGTTGCCATATGGACGCAATAGATGTGTTCTGAACTTCGAGTTTAGCACCTTTAAAGTTGCATAGGGTGTGATAAAACGGTCAAACTGAGACAAACTATGTTAAGGGAAGAATACAGTATGTTTTTTTTTCAACATGGGTGAAATGGCCCTTTAACTCTTGTTCTCATTAAATCTTAAGCATCTTTCTTACACCATCCAACATCAAAGATATTGATCCTCTTGTTTAATTCATGTTACTTAAAGTCTGTCAGGGTGATTGACCACCTCCCCTCGGGCCGCATCAATCGCTGTCTGGCAGTCCCATAACTTTAAAATGTGCTGGCAGCTGCTGGAAATACTGTGGCCAGTGACCCGACAACTCCGTCTGCCACCTCGCTGTGCCAGCTTCCTCCACACACACCACCTTCATCTCATGAAGGAGGGGGAAGGATTTAGAGACTGCAGCCTTCCAAAGTAAAGTTCCTGTCCAGGGAGGGACATGTGGCTTTAAAAGCACAGCTCTCGCACTGTGGCATGAAATGAGAAGCTGTCATAAATCATGGTGGTCGGTTTGACAGAAGGAGTTGCGTTGGCCGATGTGAACTCATGGGCGTGCTTCCAATTTTAGCATGACATTTTATGTTTTTTTGGTTCAGTAACACAGTGAGCTGTTTATTCTGAAGTAATTATGCATAAATTAAAGCTGCATTTATCCACTAGATGGCAGTGTTTGTCCACTGCTCCTAATTTAGCTATTGCATATCTGAGTGTAGTTATTGTCTTTGGCTTGGGGTTTTTTTATGAGTAAAAATGAATTAGTTCACACGGAGGGGTTATTTAAGCAGAATACTGACACAATTTCCGGTCACTGGCTTCCAGGAATCCAGCACAGTGGCTCGCCAGGGAAGGTTGCATTCATGCATGATTATTACATGACAACTCAATGAGAACTGTGGGTCATACGCAATGCAGCAGCAGCTACTCTAAATCCTCTCTTTGTTCTATTTTGTGATCAGGTGCTACTCTTAAGTAAAAGTGCACAGTGATTGTTTTCAGTCACTTCTTTTGCTTCTTTCGTCCTCTGGAAGTTTGCGACGTCCCCTCTCAGCTGATATCATCCTGTCCTTTCCCACAAACAGAGCAGGGATTAAACCGCACAGCTCTTCCCTCTGCCGCCCAGCTGCTGCAGGGCTGATCTGCTCAGAGAGCCACAGCCGGCTGCATTTAACTCTTCATAGGGAAGGCTTTGGAAATCTTGTTTAGTACTTTCTATGATCTCTATCGATATGATGGGGGTAATCGAATAAGGTGATGTGGCAGGAGGGGCCAAGACAGACCACAATGCATGTTCAGGAAGTTACCATTCTTTATTTATCAGTTTGAAGATGTTCCACATATTCAGTCCACCTTAAAATGTACTGCATCTGTACCCTCAGGATTTCCTGCAGTAAATCTTGCTACCGAGCCTTTTTTCTTCTTGTTAATCACATCACTACAGTGCCTGGAAATTGAATTTCATTTGCCAGACTCTGAGATGGATTTGATGTGCAGCAACACATGGCAGCATCTTTTTTTTTTCCTTCCTTTATGAAACCTTTCTAGGAAATCAATGGTAAAATATTTTGCAGATGCATAGCAGAGCTGGAGTCGGTGCTGTCTGTGTATATATGGCTTTGCAGCCGAGTAATCGAGTCATGCAGTGGTACAGTAGGGTGTGTTTTAATCTTTAGAGGAAGTCGGTTTAATTGCAAGGTAAATCCGAACAGATGTGAGTTGTTTTGCTGGATGTAAAGCAGGAGGATGTTCCCTTTAAGCATCTCCAAAGTAGTAGTGTCTGTTCCTGGGACTTGTCTGTATATATGGTTGAGTTATTCTGTGTTTTTAAATCTGCAAGGCTTAACTCCCAGCATGCTCAGCGGGTTAGGTACACAGAGGGAGGTGTGTGTGTGACGGAGGGCATACAAAATCAAATCAGATTACAGATTCTGTTGTGTGCAAAATGACTCTTCTTGTGATGGGATTACAAATAAAGCTGAATGATGTGGTATCAGGTCATCCAGTGACACACAGTAGCAGTTTTCTTTCTGTCTTTTGAATGTTTGCCATCTGTATCTGGAATTCCTTGCTTTAAAATACTTGTTTTTTAATGTCTGGTAACTCTGATGTAACTGTAGTTTTTCATTACTCATTCCTACATGTAGAGATGAAATTATTGGTTGATTAATCCACCCGTTTGGACTGTTATCAGACCATTAAATAGGCATTTTCAGTCGCTATATGCACCATAGATGTGGGTCATTAGGGGCCTACTACACATACTAAGTTGTGAAAGTGAAACTTAAAAGTAACATTCTAAGATGTTGTAAAACTGAATGAAACGTGAAATTTTGAACACAAACAAAAAGGCTTCTTTAGGTTTAGGCAACAAAAAAAAAAATAACACTTAAGTTTAGGGAACAACACAGTGTTTTTGATTAAAATGCCTACGAACACAAAGACAACTACACTTTGTTGGTTCCACATGGGATGCGAACTCCGGTTTCCTGGGTGAAAACCCTAGAGATCACTGTCATGTTCTTTTATTCCTTCTTTTGGTCAACTATCACATGAATAGATGATAAAACCTACTAGTGGGTGTAGTAGGCCCCTATTGACACACATCTATGGGGCTTATAGCGGCTGATAATGCCTATTTAATAGCCTGACAACAGTGTAATCAGCTGATTAATCACTTAGTATTTTAATAACGTATTTGACAACGTATTTTCTGCAAAAAATGCCAAACATTAAGTGTTTCAAGCTTCTCAGATGTGAGGATTTTATGCTTTTCTTTGTCATATTTGATAATAAACTGAACATCTTTGGGTTTTAGACTGTTGGTTAGATAAAACAAACAACTTGAAGACATCTCCTTTGACTCTGGGAAATCATATATGCATATTCAAACTAAGGAATTAATCTGCAGATTAATTGATGATGAAAATAATCACTAGTTGCCGCCCTATTCTCACTATATAGCCCCAGGTTTAAAAATTAATACAAGTACTGTTTGCAGCAACACTTCATTTGAATGCACATCAATTTATTTTGACCTCAATAAATTGCTGAATTACTGGAGGAGATCAACCAGTTATGATGGAATGGAAACCAAATGGGTATCATTGGTCACCTGTCATGAAACCTGTAAGCTTTAAGATTGAAAGTGAAACCTCACTGAGTGATGTCAGACACATTAATCTTCTTATTTTATGGTCTCTCTCTCTGAGAGTGTGCCATGCCTGTTAACTTCCCCTGTGTGTGTTTTTTCCTCCACATGGGGGCACTCTTGTTCTCTGCACGAAGCCTCCTCTGTTAGACCCAGAATGGAGGCTGAAAGATAAGAAACTAATAGACACACTTGAGCCCACTCTATCTGCAAAGTCATAAGTTTGGACCGCAAAACCTCTTGATATCTGATCTGTTAATGTTGGCGTCGCAGCTGTTTGGTTCATCAGCAGCAGCTCACTTCTTGTGAGGCAAAGATCTATTAGTCCCTGAACGTTTATCAGCGGTCACTTCTTTCTGTTTCTACCGACGAGGGAGGGGGGAAACAGGGAGTCTGGATATCACCGAGGCTGGCTGGCTTCTCTGTGTTTCGGATCCGGATCTTGAGAGCTTTATTCGGTCTCCTGTAAGGTTTCTTTTTGCATCGAGTTGGGAGGAAAGTGTGGAAACTGTGTCGCTGCAGCAGCATCGGTGCGAGCCACAAAGGACGTGCTGTGAATCCTGAACACAGCTTGGACTGATTTTTCTTTTTTTCTTTGTTAAAAGCATCCTCCAATCTCCTCTAACCTGGACTTTTTTTTTTTTTTTTTGCATTTATTGATTGAGACTTTTTTTCGTGTGACAAATAGTCGAAATGGCATCACTGTATCAAAGATTCACCGGCAAGATCAACACCAACACATCCTTCCCCAACAACCCTCCAGAGGCAAGTCATCTCCTCGGGCAGGCTGTGGAGGGTGAGAGGCCGGCAGAGAGCCAGAGACCTCGGCTGATCCACTACCAGCAGCGCTGCGAGGACGAGGATGTAAGAAAACTTATCCGATTTCATTATAGGGATCATTTTCAAATCTACTTTTACGCAGCAGTCCAGTCTGAAATTGAATGATTTATTTATTGGTAAAGCCAAAGAAATCTCCACTTAATGCCCCCTTTTTGCTGTTCCTCCTTTTTTGAAGGCAAACTTGTCAAACTTGTGCGTCATCGCATCAATTGGTTGGCTCGTCTGTCAATAAATGACGCGTCAGCTGCGTCTCTTGTAGAGCAACGCAACGCTCAGTGGCGCTGTCTGGTCGCTTAATACATCTCAGGTGTTTTAACACTACATGCTATTGTTAGTCGTTGATCATGTGCTGCTTTTGCATGTGTCACGATGCAGTTTTAACCCAGGTATACCTTAGAATGAGAGGAGTTAATGGCACTGTCATGTTGTCAAATTGCACAGGAAACAGACTATCCAAAACTATGCTTGTTCGTGTTTGTGAAAGGGATTTTCATAATTTCCACCAGGGTCACCTTCCCCTCTTCATAATGCATTATTATAATCCATGTTTAGCCGTTTCAGAGCACCTGGTGGAGCCTGAAACGGTGCCAGATATTCGGGTAAAGGACGAGCATCCTCTTGGAGCTGTCCATGGTGCTGAAGCAGTGACTCACTCTGGAGTCGCTCCTCTGTTGTCGCTCTACGTGGTGCTGAAACGCTACAACTCTGCAAAAAAAACAGCTTTTATTGGGCTGTTTACTCTGGAATTATAAAACAAGCTGTTGTCGTTTCTTGTGAACACATTAGCATTTTTTGAATCCCCCTTTCTTTGCCATCATTCTCGTCATCAGTTGTATTTACTGTCCGTGTGTGACTTTGAGTTTTAAGGTTCTGTCTGCAAACTGAGGTGTTGAGGTTAAACATCTTCTCATCCTTGTAAACAGAACTTATTTAAAGAAAGATATTTTTATTGCTCAACATATTTGGCACCTTAAAGGTACGTTAAATATAGGATATCACAATACTGTCATGATTTTAAATGGGATCTTCTCCCCCAGTGTCAGCTGGGATCGGCTCCAGCCTCCCTGTACGATCCTGTAACGGATAAGCAGTTACAGATAATGGATGGATGCTGTTTTAACCTGGGTCTACCTTGGAAGGAGAGGAATTAATGGCACTGTCAGCCGAAATCCACCTCATTCATGTAGTCAAATTGCACTGCAAACTGCACAGCATGACTCCAAAGCTATACTTGTTTGTGTTTGTGAAGAGGATTTTTATAATTCTCACCAGGGTCACCTTCCCTCTTCAAAATGCCAGTATTATAATCCATGTTTAGCCGTCCAGAGCACCTGGTGGAGCCTGAAACGTTGCCAGATATTCAGGTAAAGGACCAGCCGCCTCTTGTTGCTGTCCGTGGTGCTGAAACGTTACAACTCTGCAAAAAAACAGCTTTTATTGGGCTGTTTACTCTGGAATTATAAATCAAGCTGTTGTGGTTTCTTGTGAACACATTAGCATTTTCTTTTAAGATCCCCTTTTCTTTGCCATCATTCTCATCAGTTGTATTTGCTGTCCATGTGTGACTTTGAATTATAAGGTTTATTTATTTATTTAAAAAGGATCCCCGTTAGCTGATACCAATAGCACCAGCTAGTCTTCCTGGGGTCCGGAATCAAGTACATTACATTTATCACATACATACTATATACAACATCATATTTGTGTTACACTAATAACATTCAAATTTTCCAAATATATATAAATGTCACATTCATACACATCTTCCACAACCATTTAGCCTCAAGGCCCATCATCATCAGGGAAAAGGAACAAAAGGAAAACCATACATGACCAACACTGGACTATCGATCAGCTGCTTCAGTAATGTATTCTTAGATGGTATTTGAATGAGGATTTGTTAGAGGATTGACGGATGTCTGCGAACTGAGATATTGAGGTTAAAAGTCTTCTCATCCTTGTAAACAGAACTTATTTACAGAAAGCTATTGCTCAACATATTTGGCACCTTAAAGTACGTTAAATATAGGATATCATAATCCTATCGTGATTTTAAATGGGGTCTTCTGGATCGAGGGTGTACTGCGCCTCTCACTCAAAGTCAGCTGGGATCGGCTCCAGCCTCCCTATACGATCCTGTAAAGGATAAGCTGTTACAGATAATGGATGGATGGATGGATGGATGGGTGGATGGATCTTCTAGATTATGGGGATTTCTTCTGGTCTCTTTTCTGCCCCCAAATTAGCTTTTTGTCTGGGAGGCTTGGGTCCTGGGTGCTGCCAGGAATTACACTGTGAGCTGTTTTAGTTGGATTATGTTGCCTACAGAGGGAGGCGGCGCTGTTTATGTGACAACAGGTGCTTCTGTTTTTCAAACAAAAACTGACAGGATTGATCCAAGAAGATGATAGAAATTTGTAGAGGGCAAGCTATGAGATAATATATTATTTACTGTTGTTTGACTACTGCTTTTGCACATTTGACTGGGAAGTGGAAACTTTTCGGCAGATGAACATGATAAGTAGGATATTAATAGCAGACACACACTCACTTCAAAGTTGGACCGGTGTGAGATCTTGTTTTTGACGATGCTTATTGTTACTTTAGGCCCTGTAGGACAGGCTGAGTAGGATGACAGTGTCAGAGCAGTCGAGCATTTTTCCTCCATTTTACAGACGTACCACACCTCCAATGTGCTGCTATTTGTTGACATTTATGAGTATAACTTTGTATTGTTTATGCCGGGAGTGACTCCATTATCAAGACAAATTGACTCTGCGTTCTCCATGGACATTATACTCCAACAAAAACTGTAAAAGAAGTCGTCTCTACTATCATTCTGTCCTCTGCAGCACTCAAGCTGTAAACAGACATAAACCTAGTTAAGAGTTGGCATCAGATCATTAAGATTAACATATTTAACTGGATTTTTTTTCTCAGATTCCCACATTAAAATGTTGGCCTTATTGTTATCATCCCTGAAGTAGTAACAGTAACCTTTAGTTACTAATAATAACATTAGCACTTGCTAACAAACGGTAGCATGACCTGTGTGATTAACATTAGCGAGCTAGTTGTCTAGCATGGTACAAATACGCTTTTCACAAAGTAGAAACCAGTAACTGGTATTTATAACAGTGTCATTCATAATCTTTTTTGGTAAAATCAAATTTTTTTTAGATTGCAAAACTTGAGATTGAGCAAGTTTTCTGATTTTCTCAGCTCTTTTAACCTCCGTCACAGAGAGTTAACACTGTAAAGATGTGAAACTTGGTTCTCCTGTGCAGGTTCTGAGCATAATGTCGTTGCAAGTAAAATGTTATAAACATGTAAGAGAATTAAATTATTTTTTCTTTGTCATTTCAAATTTTAGACTCATTGATGCGTAAATGTCAAAATAAAGGCACATAAAATGTTAACATGTCAGAAATAGTGCTGTATGAATAACCTCCACCTGAGCATCACATGTCTATATATATGTGTGTGCTTTCATGTTTAAAGTGCTCTCTACTCAAACATCTGTGTCTCAGCTCTTGCATGCTAGCTCGTGTTGCCGTGTACAGTACAGTACGGTGCAGGAGGTAAAACTCTGGTTGAGGTGTACATGAATATAACATGAGGTGGATTTATTGACCGGTGGTCCTGTCTTTGTGTTTGTTGGTGCAGAGAACTCCAACATGATCTGAAATCAATACCAACAGTGATGCATAGTCCCCATTCATCACCGAGAGCGTGACGGGGGATAGAAGAAGAGCTTTATCAGATACAAAGAGTTTTGAATACAGGCCAGCGCGGTGATTATTACAGTGATAGTATAACCTCTGTTCTAGGATGATATAGACCTTGTCATTGCCATTCTGTTGCTACGGCAACAGCTTTGGTCCAAGTTTATTTCCTGTCAGCTACTGCATTAACAACAGGAAATACAAAGGGACACATTTAAAATGTTTATGTTGTCAAGTTTGAAAAGTTCTGTAGGTCATTTCACATCTCCATAATGATATATATCACGATATAGGATCTGGTAAATCAATAAATAAATAGTCTATATGAAATAACCACATGGTGAAGCCTATTATTGTATACTCCTGTGTGAATTAAATACTTGACAATACTGAGTATTTTCTTATTTTATGAAAAACTTAAGTGCAAAATGAATCTTATCTAAACAAAAGGGACATCAAATGTAATATAATAATAAATTAATAATATATTAAACTTATATAGCGCTTTTAAAGATCTGAAAGACGCTTTGAATATGAATAAAAAACAACTGATAATGCATTTTACAGAACAGGTTTCAGACGTTAAGGTTGAACGCAACAGAGGTAATGTTTCAACATAAGCTGCTCATCTCTGTGTATAGTCCTTTTACGGTGAAGAAGAAAAAAAAGGTGTTGCACCAAAATCTGTGACCACCGAAATTTGTGACCGCAGAGAGCCAGCAAAACTTGAGGTCACCAGTTCCTATGGCTGTTGTCAGAAATTGTGACCCCATTGTACCTGTGTAATAAATGAGACAAATACGTGACAGAAAACACATAAAACTAAATTGTTAAAAATAAAAACATAAATGCATTTTGATATTTCTGATTTAAAGATGTATTCACAAAACTCAAAGAAAAGCAAAAGAATGGTTCAGAAATGGTGACCTCATATGTTGCTCGCTGTCTGCGGTCACAGATTTCAGTGTAACACAGGTTAATGACAGCTGACCGCCGTTTGGCAAACTTTGAAGAAGTTTGTTTTCTGGTCCATGTCTGACTTTTTGTAGCCAAACCACGTTGGAACGACAGTACCCCGTTTGGGTACGAGCTCTTCTTGTTTTGACCATTAGCTCCAGCTTCTCTCTCACGTGTTAGGAATCAGAACGTAAAGCGTCGTCCAAATGACGTAAATATTGCCGAAGTTTGGCTGCTGGTTTTTCAACATCACGATAGAAACTATAAAGAAAAATATAAACAATATAAATGTTTATATAACTTGTCTTGACGATATATATGATCATATCGTCCAGCCCTGTTATGTTTCAATCTTTCATTAGTGCAGATTTGAGGTGTTTTTATCCATGCTCTACCCATTTGATACACACTACTGTATATACAGTACACACACATACAGTCCTGTATCTGTACAGCACTCTTATTCTGCCTACTACTCTTCTTTTTTAATGTCAATCCGAGCTTTGGCATCTATCCAGCTGTGTGGCCTTAATGAGAGTCTGGTGGAGGTGACATTTACATCATGCTGCGTGGATGAGAACTAGAGCCCAGTGGGATGAAGAGCTCATCCACTGACTCAGCCTCCCTACGGGGCCACCGCACCGCACAGCCCGGCTCTGCTCTGCCACTTCAAAACTTCATCCACCCTGTTCTCCCCCTCCTCTCCTCAGCTGCTACTACTACTCCCTCCTCTTTACGCTGCACTTCTCCGTCACACACGACTGTCCTAGTGACGGCTAACAGATTAGAATGGCAAATTATTTTCTTAGAGTGTTTCTTTTATCTCGTTTTGCAACAAAAGCCTTAAATTACTGCGGCACATTCTCTGTTATCGTATTGTATCGCTGATTAATGCTGGCTTGTAATGCTTGAGATGTTGGGTTCATTACACTTATTGAGTGTCTCAGGATAAAAGTGTCAGTTAAACACCTTAATTGTTAGCCCCTTGGTCTGAACTCCTTCTTTTCCACGCCCCTCCTCTTTCCTTTCATCTCTACCTGCTGCCCTTCTGTTCTGCTGTGTAGTTTCCCTCCAAGATTACAGTTTCTATTTATCAGTGTTGCCGTACTCAAGATCGATCTTGGTGTCTCTGTCTCGTCTCTGAATGGACTACATTTTTACTCGGTCTTGTCTTGGTCTCAGACAAAGAGGACTCTGATTTTATTTGAAGACAAGTCAAGACCACAACTGTAAGACATTTCTCTTGTTACACTTATTCACCTATATAAGCCATGTTTGCATTCACATATTTTAATGTGCATTTTGAAGTATTGCATTAGAAAACCTGTATGGAAATGGCAAAAGTTGATTAAAAAAGGGATTTTTTTGCACACTTGAAGCGGTATTTCTCTTTATCGAAAAATAGTTGATGCACTAAATGAGTTACGGAAACACATTTGCCCAAAAAATTCTGACGTAGTGAACATTTAACTCCCATAACTGATCAGCTGTTTCCGCTGTCGGCATCTTCCCGGATATTCCCTTAACCTGCGAATGCTTGTCTTCATCTCTGGACAACATGAAACACACCTAATTCACTTTTCGACATTTCAAAAGTTTTTCTTAAATTCACTTGATGATTGAATGGAAACACGGCTACAGTACATCTTGAAATGATATCTAGAAATGAATAGGAATCTTTATTTGTTTTCTGTGGGTGTTTCATGGGATTTTGGATCTTTCAGATCAATTTGAGGAGTGCCTTTGGTTTGCATATTCCACATTATATTTTAAGTGTGTCATGCAGTGTGGGACTTGCACTGTTCTAGTCTTGGCTTGGTCTCAACCCTTCAAAGTCTTGGTCTTGTCTCAGTCTTGATACATTTTGTCATGACTCAGTCTCTGTTTATGTGGTCTTTGACTGCAACACTGCAGTTTATACATTTAGTTAATTCAGGTTCAGACAGGATGTGGGTGCAGGTAGGGATTCACTGTCCTGCTGAAGGATACTCGTCTATTAAAGGACACCTTTTCCCGTGCCAGGTTTCAAATGAGTGACCTTTTACTTACAGCTCCCCGCGCCAAAACTGGGTTTTCCCATAATGTCTCACGGGGTTGCTTAATTAGCCCGTTTCTGTGGTATCTTCCTGATCTCAGATACTTCAAGTTACATATGATGGACAGATAATATATGTAACACACATCAGTATGTATTAATTGAAGAAATTACAGTCAATGTCATGTTTTTTTCAAGACGAAAGTGCTGCTATAGCAACAACTTTGCACCAACGGAGGCTCTGAATTACAATGGTATCATTAGTTTAAACTTCTGATCATATAATATGTTACTGATCAGTGTAAGTTCTACATATAGGGACTCCTAACAGAGGAATTAGCGTCCCTCAAATAGACAATGCATTTAAAACAACTCATTACTGCCTTTGTTTGGAATGAGATTGACTTATTCGCCATCGCGGAGTAAATCCTTCTCTGTCAATACATTTGATAGCGATCTCAGTCTGAAATCCTCTCTGATGATGATTCCCTGCTGCTGAAACAACTCATTACAATCTAATCAAACATGTTTTTTTTTTTCCAGTCTGCAAGCTTATGTTATCTGCGTCTACTTTGAGGAGTTTAATGTCCAATATTGTGCAGCCTTTCACCCTCATTTGGTCCAGTCCAACTCTTTCTAGATGTTATGTAAAGCCTTTAGGTCCCAACTTGAGCCTCCGCTTTCCCCACAGTTGCTTCATTTTACAGCGAAAAGTACATGCAGTCTCACATTTCAGCTTCATTAATTAGACATTCTCTCCGATGGCATTAAAACCAGAGAAAAGACAGAAGACAAAAAGCAGAAATGGATCTTTTCTTACAGCATAAAAGCTTCGTCCCTGCGGTGTGATTTAGCTTTTCTCCACAGACCCCATTACAAGAGTAAACATCTCTGTTTCTACTGTCTGTGTCTGCTACGATCAGCGCAATCGTAATGAGACTCAGGAGATATCTGGCTAGAAATACTGTAATATAAAATTCAGACCTCTTACATGCAGCTAGGTGAGCGTGTTTTTGTGTGATGTGTGTGTAGTTTGAGTCACGTATTCTCACAGTTCTACTTTTTTACACTCTCCCAACTTATCTCACTTATACTGCGGTCTAATGGCTTCGTGCCTGCACTTTGCATTAAGAAGGAAAGTGGAGGGAAAAAGAATAAATCCAGCGCTGCACATTAATGCACGCACACACTCTTTCTCGTTTCTGTTTTATCCCTCTGCCAAACACACACACAAATGCACGCACAGAAGAAAAGAGGATATTTTTCTCTGTTTGGATTATGAGACTGCCGAGCCCCGGAATGCCCTTTTAATAAGCTGGCCGATATCGGATTCGGGTTTTTATGATAACACAAATAATAATGATGGAGAACAGAGAAGTAAATATACAATATATAGTAGAATATCGGGCCTTTATATCCGTATTCAGTGTCAGCAGATATAGAGGTTATTTGGGGGTATAATGGGGCTTTGAATAAGTCATGGGAATCATTTTTTTCCCTCAATGGGCAGATAACAAATTCACTGTTTCTTATATTATATTGTCCTTGGATTATAATTTTAATATGTTTCTATATTGCTCTCAAAGATATCAAAGCAACGGCTCTTACAGTGCTATTATTAAAACAAACACAGCCAGGCCTGTTATTTGAATTGTCCTCTTTTTAGCTCCCCACACAGTAGTTTGTATCCAGTAATAATACAAATATATATTATTTAACTAGATTAGTCTGTTATAATTGCCACCACCAATACTATTCTATTAATATGCATTATTGGTAACATTTTCCATCATGCCCATGTCAATAATGCATTATAAACATACTTATTATGCATTATAATCTGCCTATAACACTGTATAATTATAGTTTTAAGCACTTATACATATCCATAATGCTTCATAACAATAATCATACAACATTATAAAGCATCTTATAATACCTCATAAGGTCAAGCATCATAATACTTCATAACTGCTGTTCACACATCACATTTATTTTTTGCTTGTATTATGATTCCCATTGTTGTAATGCATTTTAATCATTTTATAATGCATTATAATCATTGTTACAATGCATTATAATGTGATTATGAGTTACTCTAAGTGGTTGTTGTTTGCTTTAAGTAAAGTGTGTTGTTCTTGTTCCACTTAGAGTAACTTAGAATTTATTTATTTGTTTGCCAGGATCATAGTGTATTATAATTTCCATAGGTGTGATACATAATCATTTTATAATGCATTATAATCACTGTTATAATGCATTATAATGTTATTATAGGTTACTACAAGTGAAACAAGAACAATACACTTTACTTAAAGCAAACAATGACCACTTAGAGTAACTTATGATCACATTATAATGCATTATAACACTGATTATAATGCATTATACAATTATTATGTATCACACCTATGGGAATAATAATACTTTATGATCCAGGCAAAAAAAAATTGTCTGTGAGTGACCAGCAATTCTGAAGTATTATGATATTTACCTTATAAGTCATTATAAAATGCTTTAATGTGCTATGATTATTGTTATAAAGCATTATGAATACTTATGTGTGCTTTTAATTATACAGTGCTACAAGCAGATTATAAGCCGCTGTAAGTATGTTCATAATGCATTATAGTCATGGGCGTCATAGAAAGTGTTTCCGTATTATTCTCACCAAATTAAATGTTGTATATAATCAAAAGACTACAATAGAGTCAACTGAGTGAATTTATTTGGAGAATAAGTGATGTTCTGTGAGCTGATTCAGTTAAATAAAACAATGCCGTATTTACTCTTTCTTCCTTCTCCAACGACCCACTTTGTTTTTCATTAACTTTAAGCACTTTGCTTCACAGGCTGATTCATTGTTTTCTGTCAGAACTAATCACTTCACTTTGGTTCTTCTCCTGCACCATTTTGCTATGAGAGCATCGTAACATAACAGTGTGACAGGATATCCCGCTGTTTGAGTAAACATACCGCAAGTGATGCATGCGTTTGTGTAATTGTTTAATGCCGTGGCCTAATACTGACAACAGAGTGACTCATTTAGTAACTACTGGGATCCACTTCATGAAATATAGTACTTGGCACTAAGGTCTGAGAAAACAAATAGTGTGTAGGGCACCATTATGCTCAACTTACCCAGTTTGAAGTTCACAGGAGATTTACACCTTACTTCTTTTTAAGACTTGGACCCACACAAAAGGGTTAAAAACAACAGGTCAGGTTGGCAGAAACATTTATATATCCTTCTTACCTGTATTTGTGATGAAAAAAATTGATCATTTTCGATATTTATGCCTGGAAGAATCTTGTAATCCGATTTCAGACACCCCTAAAGTGGACCATACCATTTATTAACCTTGAAGTGAGTTGAATCGTCTGCCTGCCTCACCCCCATCATTGCAGTAGCTCCCATCCTCATTAAAGTCTGTGCTTCTGTGCATCGTGCAAGCCAATGGAGACGCAGTAAGTTAATGTAAGTAGCACACTTTGTTCTGTGGTACGTGCCCCATGTGCTGGTGTAGAGGATTGATTTATCATCATCTACAGACTGTGGAAATTATGTTAAACAAGCAAGATACCGTAGAATTGTAAGACTTCAGTTCACTGAGGGAACGTGCCTGCATTTAGAAGATATCGCTCACAACTTGAGAACTGCCTTTGCAAAGGTGCACCATATTTTTCTTGCAAGCCAATCAGAGCAGACTGGAGGGGGTCTTAGAGAGACAATAATGTGTTTGTTGGACATTAAAGGATGAAAACATGTTCTAGTACAGGGGTCAGCAAGCTTTGCTATCAAAAGAGACATTTTAGGCAAACAAATAAAATAAATCTGTCTGAAGCCGCAAAACATTTGATCATTGTGATGAAGGTAACACAGTTTATAGTCTAAGTATATAGTATGCAAGTCTAATGCAGTGAGGGCCAAAGTGCAAATGTACTACGGAGTATTAGGGCCACATTGAGGGGAAAAAATATCTGAGATTCCCAGAATAAAGTCATAACTTTACGAGAAAAAAAGTCGGAATATTACGAGAATAAAATCATAACTTTACGAGAAAAAAAGTCGGAATATTGCGAAAATAAAGTCATAACTTAACGAGAAAAAAATAGTAATATTACAAAAATAAAGTCATAACTTTATGAGAAAAAAGTCGTAATATTACGAGAATAAAGTCATAACTTTAACAGAAAAAAGTAGTAATATTAAGAAAATAAAGTCATAACTTTACAAGAATAAAGTCATAACTTTATGAGAATAAAAGTAATAATATTACGAGAATAAAGTCATATCTTTACAAGAAAAAAAAGTATTAATATTACGAGAATAAAGTCATAATTTAACAAGAAAAAAAGTCGTAATATTGCGAAAATAAAATCATAACTTTACGAGCAAAAAGTATTAACATTACGAGAATAAAAGAAAATAAACAGTAAATTTACTACTTTATAATATTCTCTTAAATTTATGACTTTATTTTCATAGTATTACGACTTTATTCTCGAAATCTCAAATTTATTTTTTTTCCTCAATGTGGCCCTAATACTCCATCGTACCAGAGACCTACAACAGTGATAAATAAAAATACAAATGTACACAAAAAACAGTTATTCATTTAAATGTTTAAAAATCCACATGGAGCCACTGGAGAGGGGCTAAAGAGCAGCATGTGGCTCCGGAGCTGCAGGTTGCTGACCCCTGTTCTAGTAGAAACCCAAAATACAAGTATGAACCTAGAAATGAGTATGGTATGTCCCCTTTAATGTGTGAGATGTTAATGAACGTGGTCATTGTTTCAGCACACAAAGGACATTTTCAAATGAATGAAAAGAATAGTGCAAACAACCTTGGACTGTTCTGTATATAAAGGTAGCCGGTGTCTGTCTTCTCTTCCCAGGTCTTAATTAGTTTAGATTAATGAACTGTTCCTTGTCTACCTATTACAGACACAGTGTTTGCCAGGTTTTTGCCGTGTTTCGTGTTGATTAGTAAATAGTTAGTGAATGATCAATAATGTCACTTGAGGGATCGAGTCATCAGTCCACACGCTCGATTCATGGTGGCATGTGGAGATTTGTGTGCGAGTGGTGAGTGTTTTTTTTCCTGCAGTATCTCTTTACAAAAAAAAAAAGTGGAGGCCAAGAGAATAACTGTTATAGAGCCTGGTCCAATCAGAAAACAGCAGATTTAATTGTTTCCTCTTGTCTCCAGTCAACAATAACATCATCGAGCGTTCACTTGATTACTGCCGGAGTCTGAATCTTCAGTGACAAGCCTCTTTGACCTCCAGCTCTGTTTCCTCATCTAGGTAATTTCTCCTTCATCAACAAATCCTTGAGCTCTTCACTTTGATCAAACATGACGCGCTCGCATGTGCACCATTTTCCCCAGCGATGAATTATGCAGCCAGCGGGGTGCAAAACGGCGTGATGGTTTATTTATCATCAGGAAGCTCTTGACAACCGAATCAGGTACACATTAAGGACGGGAAGGGAACCGTACGTGGATAAGTTGGCATCCTCGTGAGAAGCCCAATCACCCGGGGCAGAAGGAAGTCACATGATTAGATGGAGCAGAGACTGCTGTTGATTTTAATGTGTCTGTGTCAACGTTGTTCTATATATATATATATATAAAGGTGTGTGCGAGCATATATATATATATATATATATATATAATGTATAGCAAAGTGCGAAAAGGGTTTTATAGTAAGACCATTACATTAAACAAATAACATGTCACGTAGTGCTGAAAATAGACTCTATAATTACGAATATGGCAATAATATTCCCCCGCTTCCTCTTTAAATCTCTGTCTAGCAATGATTAAATATGCACAGATAATCCTGCACCTCTCACTGAAGGGATTTGCAAAATAATGGCAGTTTGAATCAAATTTGTCCTCTCCGAAGGCTACCAAAATAACAATAGCACTTCTGCATTCTTTCCTATCAGACTCAGTCTCTTGGGTCCTGTATTTTGCACAAATGGAGAAACAAATGCCCGGTAAACAGAGGAAAGGCTATAGATGACTCTAGAAAAAGGCCATCCATAAATACCAAGGTGGCATCGTGTGTCTCACTGTTGATGTCTGCAACTCTCCAACTGGTGCTGCGTTCCTTTTCTATGTCGCTGCTGCTGCTGCAGCCGCTGCCGCTCTGGCAGCTAGCTGACGATAACAGATGGTGGGCATTAATAACTTCATCTCAGCGTAAAATGAATTCATATCCGACCTCTTCACGAGGCATTTTCCACTGTAGGGAGAGGCAGACAACAGAGGAGGGAGCTGGAGGACGGGGAGGCGGTCACCGAAATGCTCCTCTTCTGGGATTTAAGCAGAGCTCTTCCCTCTTATCCGTCTGTCTGACACATGCACATAGCTGAACACACATGCACACACACACACACACAAACACGGGCCTTAAGAGCTGTGCTGCATTTCACTTTTATGGGTCAGAAAAGCGGAGCACTGATTTAGTCATTATTTATGACTGGACGCAGTATTTCTAAGATTAGGGAGGAAACAGCTGAGAGGCAAATAACTCCAGCACTCCAGCTGGTACACAACAAGCATGTGATTTACATAAAAGTGTGACTGGTGGGACATCGAACTCATCTTAAGATGGGAGTCGACTGGTATATGATGCAATTCGGTCATGCCTTATTGTGTTGTTTGCTTAAAATCCTCCCGTGTCGGCTTCTGTATTAGTTTGCAAAGTTGCTCCGAGGGTCTAAATTTAGCCGGGCGTGTTTACTTCTGCAGGTTTGGTTTCGAGCTTTAGATGTAGTCCTTGTGTGTATTTTTCTTAAACTTTAAAAATTGATATAGAAGTCTGTTTCATGTGATTTGACACAGAGTACTCCTCTAAGTTGAAGCACATTGCAGAGAATCAAAGCTAATCTGTCAAGCATATTGAGCTCCCGGGAACCAAAAATAGACGTCTTATGGTTTTTCTGACATTTGACGGTGCTTAAATGTTGAAAATACCCTTTGAAATGAATGGAAACGACTCACTTGCATATGCATTATGGGAATGTTGACATCAGTCAGTATTTCTCAGCTGCATTTGAGGTTTGAGAGGTAAAAAAAGCATCAGTTGAAGTGCCGCCGGTGTGCCACTAGAGGCTGTCCTGTTCCCGTCTCAGAGAGAGGTGTATCAGTTCCAAGGTGCCAGTGAGGAAGCTGGAAACGTATTGTTCTGGAGGCAGGGTCTGCGGGGACTGAAGGCCAGTCATACCGAGTGAGGTTAAATCAATGATACAGGGGATGAGGGATGATGAAAGGAAAGTACCGAGGCAGAGGGACGGAGGGAGGAAGGGACAGCGACAGACAAGATAAAGTATTTGCCTTAAAGGCAAAAGAGGCCAACAGAGAGACGCTTGATCAAAACCAGAAGCAGATAATTGAATAGTGTATTATATAATGAAAGATGAATAGTGGATCTGAAAGACAATAAAGAGAGGGCGTGACCCAGCCTGCTCAGGCTGGAGGATCACAGCAGAGGCCTGGTCAGTACAGCTGGGTGGAAGGAAGTACATCACCTGACTCCCTCCTCATGGTCTCGGAGTCAAATGGAGGAAGTACTGTAGCAGTAACACTGGCAGGGTTTAAGATTTAAGGTTTTGGTGTTAATATATGCTCTCATTATTATGTAAAGGCTTTGGATTAAAAGAAAGATCCACTGAGACGACTAGTAAACTGCAATAAGTATCTGTAGGCCCTTATTAGTCTTGTTTACTCTGCATTTACTCATTAAAGGGATAGTTTGGGTGTTTTGAAGTGGGGTTGTATGAGTTACTTATCCATAGTCAGTGTATTACTTACAGTAGATGGCGGTCGGCACGCCCCCAGTTTGGAGAAGCAGACAGGAGTTACCGCACTGAAGCAAAGTAATGTACTGCTTTGGACGGGGCCGGCAGCAAAATGTATTTTAGCCACCTACAAGAAATGCTAAAAAAATCAATATCAGTTTAAGTGTACGCTATATTTAGAATATTTTCACAGCTTTACCTTGCCGTCAGACAGCCCATTTTTATGGGGAACTGAAGCTGTTGTATCCATCTATGCTCTCGCCAAAGCCACCAGACTACATTGAAAAAAGCTGTAATTTGACCTCCCAGAACCCCCGTGGGGTCGCTGGTCCAACGCTGCCTCGATCGTTAGTTTGTTTGTGCTATTGTGTGACTTTGGTGAAACCGAACTAACCAAAGTCACACAATAACATAAACAAACTAACCGTTCGAGGCAGCAGTAGACCAGCAACTCCCGTGTTCTGGGAGGTAAAGTTACAGGAGTCTGGTTGCGTTGGGAGAGTGTAGATAATGGCTTCAGTTTCCAGTTTCCAGTGTGTTAGTGTGTCTCTTAACATTACGTGTGTAAGTTGAATCTCACACTGTGTGTACTGTACTGCAAACTCACCAAAGCCATTGCCCATAAGTGTTTGTTGTTAGGGAAATAAATTATGTAGTTTAATGAATTGTCAGTGGGTCAAAGACACTTACCATCTCTCCAACTATCAGTGAACATAATGAAATCAATCATTTAAGAAGCTGAGATACAGAATTCTCCCCTGGCATTACCCTCAGTAGTCTGAAATGAAAACTAGTACATCAAGTCTGCATGCATTAGAATCAATTTCACACTTTAAGGTAGATTTCAACACCTGTCCCAGAGCCATATCGGCTCTTATCAGCATATCTACTCAAAATGACTGTCACTGAAAAATAAGAACATACTAGCAGTAGAAGGTTTGCAGCAAAAAGACATTTTGATGAAGCTTGGGTGGTAAAATTACATTACCGGCAAAATAATTGCACCTGTCTCCTTGTAATATAATTTACCTGAAGACATGCATAATACTCAGCTTTATTTGATTGAGTACAATTTAGACCCAAACCGCAGACAGACGTTTTTAGCAATTTCAAAATTCCCCATTGAGAGGGAGCCTCCATGTGGGGAGATGTGTCAGCGTTAGAACCACTCTGGGCCGCTGTGGCTCAGCAGGTATACTGGGTCTTCCATTAATTGCAGTGAAGACAGATCGACCTCCAGCTCCTCCTGTTCTTTAGCATGCCTCCCGGTGTGTTAGGCCAGCGTTAGGGCATGGTGACTCGCTGCCAACGGTCCGTGTGTGTGTGTGTGTGTGTGTGTGTGTGTGTGTGTGTGTGTGTGTGTGTGTGTGTGTGTGTGTGTGTGTGTGTGTGTGTGTGGGTGTGTGTGTGGATGGGTGAATAAGAGGCAAAAGTATAAATGCAGTTAGTGACGACTAGCAGTGGCTAGTTTTCTCCAGCAATACATAATTGACGCCGTCTGTTATTTTCTGTTTACAGCAGCATTTAAAGTTATCTACACTACAGTTTCTTAAAAAAGTCATTAATATTGTCGGCTGCAAAGCTTCAGTGCTGAGCAAATTATGTTATTTTGATTTCTTACTAAACACTACTTGCCGTTGTTGCTGCTGTTGCTCTCTTTATCTACACAGCTGATGAAGTGAACACCTCTGCTTGGGGTTGCTAAGAGGTGTTCTGGGAAATGTAGGAAATGGCAAGTTAGAACCATTAGTCTGTTAATTGATTAGTCATTGGCAGAACAGTAATTGGCGACTGTTTTGGTAAATGAGCATTTGTTTAATTTTCTCTCTTTCAGCTTCTGTAACGTGAGGATTTGCTGCTTCTCTTTGTCACATATGATAATAAACTGAACATCTTTGGGTTTTGGACTGTTGGTTAGATAAAATAAGGAATTTGAAGATGCTGCCTTTGGCCCTGGGAAATTACATTGGATGGCATTTTCTAGACAAAACAATAAATTGAGTTCAGAATTGACTGAATAATCAATAGAAGTCGATTAGTGTTAGTTGCAGCCCCATTTAGAGGTAAATGAGGCAGGCTAATGGGCAGTCTGCACTGGGGTTGGGCGATAATGAAATTCCCCTATTGATGATATTGCCTTAAGAAAAACAATGATATACAAAATTACCAGCATGAGTGACCAGCATGTATAGGCAGTAAGCACTATTTTACACAAGGGCAGGCTGAGATCAATGAAACAGATCAATCAACTGGTGACTAGTAACTGCCCTTGTACAGTCTCGCCACTGATGTTTGGTCCGGCTGCTCTTTGTGGATGGAGTCGGTGGCTGACTTGCATATTTTATTGGATAGATAGTAAGATGGGAGCGGAGATTTGTGGTGTTTCCATCTTTAGTCCCGACTTGTTTATCGCACGGCTTTCAAATCACTTCGTTCACGTTCTCTGGCTCTTCTTTTTCATTTGGTGTAAAACTAAAGAATTGCCAAAAAGGCACATTTGCGTTCTTGTTGCTAAGGAGAGCGGGCATCTTTCTTGTTGGAGTTAGGGCTACATGGATAATTACGTACTCTCTGGGTCTGAAAGGTGAAGCCAATACTGAAGTGCATTGAACTCATAGCCAGCAGGGGGCGACTCCTCTGGTTGCAAAAATAAGTCTGATTGTATAGAAGTCTATGAGAAAATGAGCCTACTTCTCTCTTGATTTATTACCTCAGTAAACATTGTAAACATGAGTTTATGGTCTCAATCTCTAGTTTCAAGTCTTCTTCAATACAGCATGATGTTCATTTAGTAAATTATGGTCCCATTTAGAGTCAAATAGACCATAAAGCAGGGCATGATTTAGGGCGTGGCTACCTTGCTATTGGCAGGTCGTTATCATGGCGTTGTCCATGTTTTAATCTTACAACTTTAACCCTTTCACAGTGTGTCTTCAGTTCATGAAAGTTAATTATAACCTTTTTGGTCGCCTAAAAATGTGTTATTCAGCATTCAGTTGTACTTAGCTCCACCCTCTCGTATCACTTCTGGTTTAAAAAAAACTAAGATGGTGACGGCCAAAATGCCGAACTCGAGGCTTCAAAACGGCAGTCCACAAACCAATGGGTGATGTCGCAGTGGTTACATTAACTTCCTATATGTATAATCCATGCATCGGATGTATGTTTATATGTATATGTTTTATATTGCGGTGAAGTATAGAGAAAGCACCCACCACACAGGCGTTGCATAATTGAACATTCTGTTATCGTGGCCAACCAATATCGTGTTGAATATATATCGCCTAAGCCTGGTTGGCACAGCAAAATACTCAAATAGTTGAATTGACCTGTACAGCATAAGCCCATAATGCAACAGAGTGACTCAGGTAGTATCGTCTTACAGTCTTCAGACCAGGCTCACCCATTTTCAGACACCAGACCACTCATCTGTCTGGACGTCTTCCTGCAACATGACTCCCCAACAGCCGCTGATTCTAGCTTATCATTCTGTCTTGACTATGTGGAGATGGAGACAAAACAAAATGTTGACAGGGAATATATATATATCCTATATGTAGGATAGGATAAATGCTGATATAATGATGCCGATAACAGTCAGGGCATTCATTTCAGCACCCAAACAAACTGATCATTATTCCACAAGACAAACTACAGAGGGCAGAGTTCCCTTGCAGGTAATGACTGGTGACAGATACACAGGTTTCCACATCAACACACAACAATCCACAGCTGAACAAAGCACGCCTTGGTGCTGTTATTTCTGCACTTTTTTTTTTCTTTTCCGAGAACAAAAAACACTTTTCTGTTGTCTCTTCCAAACTTTGCTTTTTTCAGGTGAATCCATTCTGCCAGGTGTCTCCGGCTGAGACGCTTTTAACCGCCCCAACCGTAAACGCTGAAATCTCCGGGGCGCTCTGACATGTTGTTTTTTTGATGTTGAGACGGGAGAAGGGGCTGCAGTTTACCTCTGCAGTTCGAAAGGCGGGTTAAAAATAGGAAATGGCACGTCTCTGATTGTCGGGTTGCTCGGAGTTGAACATGGCAGTTGTGTATTCTATCTGTGATAGAGAGGAGTGTGATGGTGCATTATTAATGCGGGGCGTCTGAAGAAACAAAATGTGGAAATCGGATCCAGACAGGAAAGGATTTTGAGTGTCACTGTGTGTGGAGCGTGTGAGAGGGAAAAATATTGGATGTCTACAATCTACAGAGTTTCCAATTGGGTTTACACTTAAATCTAAATGTGTTCTCTCTTTATTTTTCTCTCTCTGTGTGTTTGTTCATTGTTAAACAGAGGTATTACTTTCAGCCTACGCATATACTCCCAGTCTGCTTGTGCTATATTAATTATTCCTCTCCACCTTTCACTTCTCTTTTGTTGTCTAGCAGAGACACGTTTGAGCAATTACACATCACACACATCTAAATTGGACTCATTTGCCTCTCCTAATTTGGTGCCCTTGGTGATTTTTGAGCAGAGCTTCACATGTTTACAATTTTCTCGTATGGCTGCTAAAGGGCATGCAATAACAGCCAACGCCCCGCATAAGAGTCCACTTGAGCTCAGAATTAATACAGCAATCATTCAATCAGCTTTTTCAGAAGCGTCTCTCATTCTGTTCTGAAAATAATACTCAACCAGGCTCCTACTTTATAATGGCACTCCCTGACATATAGTGTTTTGTTGCTGTAGTGCCTCTATGTTGGCCAGTCTATATTTATCCTTCATCCATTACTGAGTCGGTGTTGAACTCTTCACAAACTGGAATTGCCTTCCTTTCCTTTCCACTGACCTGTTGAGAGCTCCTCAATAGAACCGAGGCCCCGATCATCACCACCACTCCTTTCTTCCTCTTCCGATCTATTTCCCTTTTTTTTTCCCCATTGCTCGCCTCTTTGTGACCCGGCGTCCTGTCGGCCCACTGAAGCGTAACATTGCATCAGCAACCTTGTCTTTTGTCCCCGACCCAGTCTCGGGTCCTTGGCTGTGTGGACCGAGCTTACGCGTCTTTGTGCCTCGGCTGAAATTAGTTTCATTGAGCAGCACGTCTGTGCTTAAACCTTGTTATGCTGGCTGGATTCACCAGCAGGTACCTTGGCAGACGCCCAGCCGTCACCTGGAGGTCTTAATCTGTTTAAGGTTCAAAATTGAACAGTAGTGGTGCCATTAGGCCAAAGAGCATACTCAAGTTACTTTAGATGCCCAGTATCCCTCAAATTACTTTGATTTATTACATTATTCTACAGCATGTGATCTTTTCGGTTTGTTAATTTAGCAGGGACAATGCACAATACTTATATTGTACTAGATATAGCTTAAAGCTCATTTTCACCTGTAGTCCCTGGGCAGAGGCCACAAGTGCTGCGCAGGTTACCGTAATAAAAGATCATCCATCCATCCATGCATTGTCTTCCGCTTATCTGGGGCCAGGTCACGGTATTCAAGACATCCCTTTCCCCAGCAACGTTCTCCAGCTCTTCCTGGGGGACCCCGATGCGTTCCCAGGCCAAACAAGAGATATAATCTCTCCAGCGTGTTCTGGGTCCAGCTCGAGGCCAGTCGGGCGGGCCCGGAAAACCTCCAAAGGGAGGCGTCCAGGAGGCATTCTGATCAGATGCCCGAACCACCTCAGCTGGCCCCTTTCGACGCAAAGGAGCAGCGGCTCTACTCTGAGCACCTGCCGGATGTCTGAGCTCCTCACCTTCCTCTCTAAGGCTGAGCCAGCCACCCTACGAAGAAAACTCATTTTGGCTGCTTGTATCTGCAATCTCCTTCTTTCGGTCACTACCCAAAGCTCATAGTGAGGGTTGGAACGTAGATGGATTGGTAAATCGATAAACCAACATTGGCCATAAATCGAACATTTTCAAATGTCAAAAGATTATACTTTTATTGCAGTAATGATGAGGTTATATTTAACCATGACAATCGATGCTTGTTTATTCATTTTCAAAGGAGATCTGGCTAAGAGGGCAGTGGAAAACCATTTTTACAACAATAAATCAAATACAAACTACATCAACAGGTTAATACAACTGTTCCATGCTATAGAAGAGTATGACCAACCCAGCTCACATGCAGAAATGGGTATGCGTTTCCAAAAAAATGATCAAATTTGGAGTGCTATTGTTTAAAACAGAAGGAAGTCCTTTGGTTCATTGTTTCAAGAAGGATTTTCATCATACGTTTTTTGCTAACTCAATCTTAACTCAGGTAACATTGCAATATTGTTTTTTATTAGAATATCGCTTTTTTCTTGCTTAATGTTAACCATTAATGTACCTTAACTGCACTCAAAGTATAATCTATCCACACCTTAACCATAGATTCTGGGGCGCCACAACCATGATACGCAAATACAAACCTCAACCAAAGTCTTGTTGCCATGTGCAAATATTATATGACTAATTAATTACAAGGCAATAACATTGTCATCGAATGTGGATCTTGTCCAGTATCAACATTATGTCTGGCAAGTACGATGGACTGCATCATCCTTCCAATATCATATTTAACAGACGATAGAACCAAATGCTAAACCCCCAGCCCTGCTGGCGCAGCACAACACCAGGGAAGCACATTCAGTTCTCAGCTGTTTTGGACGGAGACTGAATGTTTTCTCTTTGTCTGCATGCTGTTGCCTCGCACAGTCCAACATTTAGAAAGTCCTTGGGAATGGAAACACCAGATACGCATTGCCTCCTCCTGGTGTCTTGGTGTAAATGTTACATAGCAAAATAGCTACATGTAATTGGAAAATATTTATATACAAATGGTAAACAAATGGGAAACATATAAAGACCCTCTTGGGCTGATTTAACGGACCAGTGTTTAGGATTAAGTGGCATCTAGCGGCACAAATGACTTTGCAGTGGTCACAGGTATTTACGGCTCCAGCTCCGATCGGCAGTGATGGAAACTTGACACCTGGGTGGATGCGCTAATTTTTGCCCCTTTTCCAGTGTGATGCTATGTGATGTGAGTTAAAGTAAGAATATATAATAAATAAAACAACAGGACTTTGGACAATTATGATCATTTATTAAAGTACTGAACAGAATTAACATGCTCTCCTTAAAGCCACCAGACTCCATTTAGAGAAACAGTAATTTTACCTCGCTGATCGTCGTAAAACGCACTTCATTCAAACTCAACAGAAACAAATCTCATCAAAACCGTCTTTGTGAGTCTTTCCACTGTTCCAAAAATCACCACTCTGCTTTCAGAGTTTGAAAAGAGATAAAGTAACGGATATAAAAAAGAAGTAACCACCGTAACATTTTCACTGTTTACTAACCCTACTTCTTGTGCTAACCGGCGCGTCTGTAACGTCGAACGTGACACAACAGGAAAAAAACAAACAGAAAGGCCAGTGCAATGGCACGGCATACTCATAACAGGAAAGGAGTCTATCACCTATTTTTAGCTGCTTTTCCCGTGTTTAAAAAAACCTGCATATATGCACTAATTTCGGTGGGAAAATGGTATAAACTAACAAAAACACAACAATTCTTAGTTTCAGGTGATTATACAGTAATGAAAACATACTTATGAATATTATATTCCATTTCTGCTAATAGATACCCCTAAATCCTACACACTAGCCCTTTAAGTAGTAGGAAGGTATACATACAAGCCTACAACTTCATTTTATCAAACGCAGCCAGTCTGCGGAACTTGCTCACACACACATACACAGCCAGATCTATAGCAAAACAATGATGTTGTATTATTTTCCCATTTGCCCCAGTCATAAATCAAGATCTTGTATGGCGTCTTATCAAAAATTGATTTTTTTCCCCCCACGTTTCATCTCTCTGGATGTTCACCACCTTTGAACCAGCTGTCAGTGTAACAACCTCATGACGAGCTCCCTGCTTCTCTCTTCACATATAGAGAGCATCTGTTTCTCACTCTAACGTACTGCGGAGCATCACACTCCTGTCTGCTCATACACATTGCATATAGAGAACAAGGACAAGCGTTGTGGGACACGGTCCTCAACAAATGACCTCAGCCCCTTTTTATTTGTTTTGAATCCATACAGCCATTACAGGACATGGAGAGGCCGTGAGTGGGCTCACGACAAATGCACCTCCCCGTACGTGTGTGAAGAATTGCTCTCAGATACGAACCGAAGGGAATGGGGAGGAAAAAAAAGATTGCTTTTATTTTCAACTGAGAATATTGCTTTTTCTGTGGCTGTGGAGATGTATGTGTTTAGAGCGGAGCTGCCTCGGAAAAAAATAACTTTATTTGAACAATAGAAATAGAAAATAATTTGATATAATATAGACGGTGTTTGTGAAATGAGTTCATTTTCTGTGTATGGACTCCTGAATGTTGTTTGTGAAATGACTGAAAAACAGGCTATTATTGACTGTCTGGTGTGGAATGCAACAAATGACTATATTTCAAAGTATATATACTGTATATTCAAGTGTGTGTGTATATATATATATATATAGATATATATAGATATATATAGATATATAAATATATATCTATATATATCTATATATATATATTAATTCTCTGCCAAATTCCAGTATCGATATATGTGATGATTTCTCTATAGATAAATGTTTAAAAAAAATAATAATAATTTAAAAAGACACTTAATTTTAGAAAATTCTTGAAAGTCTTGTACAAAATGTACAAAAAAAATGTATAAGATAGTTTTGCAGGTTTAATTAAGGTTGCAGGTTGAAAAACTGCTTAATGTGACGCCGGACTGTAAATGATTTGCCAGCTTCCAGGAGGATTTAGAGCCTTTTTAATTCTAGAAATGGCTAAATTTGAATTATTATTTTCACAATGTCCTTGTGTGCTTGTTTGTTGTCCTCAGGGTTTTATTTTGCGACAACACGATTCAAGAATACAACATTTGTCAGCAGCCAACTCTCAAATATTAAATGTTGGAGTGTCCTTGAACGCATCACCAAGGACAGTTGACAGAATGATTCGTTCTGGTAATCGTAACAATAAAGAATTGCATGCTAAATTGAGCGGAAACCAATGACTTTTTTCTAATGTTAGAAATGAATATTAGCATTAATGCAAAGCATATCCAGATCTGAAATAGATCTGGGCAAATGGGTAACATCCTCTTGTGCTTCTTGCAGTAGTGCTCCGAAAAGGTCAAAATAGTTGCGAGATATTGCATTTAAATCCTTTCGCCGTGGAGGATTGGAGGCCTACAAATGAGACCGTTAATAATAATAATCATAGGCATCCTGTCTGTGTGGTACCAGGGGCAGCAGGGGACGAGGATTTGTAAATGAGCTTTGTGCAATTTGGGTCTGCAGGAGTTAGATCATTACACTGCTGACGCTCCCGTGTGACGGCCGTTTGGCTTGCGTCAGCGCAATCTACAAAGCAGCGCAGCGTGAGACACGCAGGGGGGACGCGAAGGCACATGTGTACAAAACGTTGCACACGCTCTTTCGTCTTTGAATCCGTGTTTGGCCTTGAGGACGCGGCTCCCTCGTCACCTTTGATCTGACTGGAAATGAAGCGCAGAGACGACATTAATGACGCTTTCTGTCTCTGTGGTGGTAACACCTCAGAGGCATCGGCGTGTTTGCAGGTCGGAGGAAAATACACCCAACCGCTCCCCTCCATCCCAGTGGATGTTTCTATCCCAAGGCCCACCGAGCTGAGCGTTCACTGCACCCTCCCCCCAAATTGCCTCTGAGTCTTTCAAAAGTGTCACTTTCTCAGGGTTTCCTATTCATTTCCCTCCCTCTTCCCCTTGCTGTGGCACTCTTCTTTTATTCCTGCCCCTCCCTACCACTCACTATGTCCTCTTTCCTCTCTCTCACTAAGCCCCTATCTTTATTTCTCCCCTCTCTCTCTCTATAGTCAAACAGACAGGTAGCAGCCTTCCCCAGCGTTCACTACCTCCTGCGGTAGTTTGTCTTTTTTGCTCCATCTGATCCATTAGTAATCCATTTCAGGGGCTGTCAGCCGTGTAGCAGCTGCAGAATGCAGCCTGCACGGTTTATCTGTCACTGTTTGTCTGCCTTGCACTGACCGGTGAAGGCCTGGGATGGGGTTGCAACAGTGGTTGGACACAGCCTGAATTATACACACTACTGATAAATACTGTACCGTCCTGTATGTCAAAGCAGAGAAGATAGACAGAGGGCTTCTGTTGGGGTTTGGTGTGTGGTAAATATCCTGGGGTCTTCCTTCTGCCCTCTGTGTTCTTTTCAGCCGAGGTACTGTAGAGGGGATACATTACTCTGCCACATTACATGTAAAGTAAAATACACTAGTAACCAACACCTATACACTCTATGCTGCAATTTGTACCTCACCTTTCACTCGCTGTAATCATGATAGCTTTTGTTTTGTGATTTTTAGTTACGTCTTATTTTGTCTCTTTCTCTAGTGCAACTGTGCTAGCGGCGTTAGATGCTATATGCTCCAAAACAACCGTTTCAGAAATGTAGGAGCTAAGTGCTCAGACAGGTTTACATGCAGTAAATCCAAAGAAGCTTAAATCCAGACAATGAAAACAAAACCACAAAACAAAAAAACCTTGAAAGAAAAAGAAAAATCTCTTGCAACTTAGATTCATAAGTGAAACACAGCATTCCTTCATTCATTACATCCAGGCCTTGTGCTGCTACGAACACACTTGCTCTGATATGACCACTAGCTTATGGTGTCTAATGGTAGCTTATTAGCTAATAGGAAACTTTAGATATATACTGCACTGTTGAGCAGTGTTGTCAAAAATATTGATTATTCAATACATATTGATTCTAAACATTTGAAATGGTTCTCATTTTCCATGCTATCGATACACTTGTACCAGCTCTGCCTTCTCTCCGACAGCTAGTTGACACATACAGCTGCGTTGCCCACACACCCTGCCTCCTCTCTCTCACTCTTAGTGCCGTCTTCTTGTCTCATTCACTCCGGCTGCAATAACTTGCAGGTTGTCATGTTACAGCCTTCGCCTCTCACGCCATCTGTGCCCACTGCGCCCTCTCTCCCTGCTCCCGGCACGACTTTTAACTGCGGTGGCCTGTCTTCAGTGTGTCAGGGGTCTGCGGCGATGTCGGCGACCTACCCGACTCGTCTCGTTTACCACGCTTTGTAAGTGTGACACTTTTGCTGTGTCATCACCATTCATATATATACGACCAATGTGTTTATGATTTAATCGTTTACAAGAACACACAATTGTTTACAAGAGCAAAATCCTGTGGGAAACACTGGCCTTGTTTAATAAAGCTCTAAATTCCATGACCTCAATGTTGCGTCGATTCTTCCCTTTGTTATGGAAAATGGTATAGAATATCAATATTTTTTCTAGCTATTGTATCAATGTTAGAAATTCCACTATCTAGTAGTGACTACACTACTACTGAGTCAGTTCAGCTTCTGTCAGTTCTGTCTGTCTGTCTATCGATCCCCCCCGCTCTGTTTCAGTACTACGGACAGCGCTGTAAATGTCAAATTGCATCGCAGCAGTCAGTGGGAGTGTCTGATAGTGACCAATATCGTTTGGCTCGCTTGAAGTACAAGTTTTGAAAGAAAACACAGTTTTATACATAAATGTATTCTATCAGACTCCAAAAGTTACCCAGGCTGCTGTAATTACCACTTATGGTCACAATGACTTCTGTTTAGCAATCTGGTTTTTATTATCTCCGTCACGTAAGACAAAAACAGCAAGCTTTTTTAACCATATGCACAAAATAAAGCTTTTAATATAAACCATTTTTCCCTCCAAAACAACCTTCCTGCTCATTTGGCATTGTGGGATTTAGCTGCTGTACAGTGTACACACTAATCCTATAGCTGGTTGGTAAACAGAGGTTTGTGAAGCTTTAGATTCAAGGTTGTAATCCTCACTGAGTCAATTTAGCACACGGCTTTTTATGAATTAGGCATACCGGCTTGTGCTTTGGAAGCAGGTTGACATTCTGTCACGTATTTCAAAATGTTCTGCTTTACATTTATTGTTTTCCCAAAATGAGCACCGTTAGTCTATGAAGAGCACATTTTACGCACCGTAATTTGTTTAGAGGGAGAGTTACAAGAGACTTTGTTGCAGGCATAAGCTTTTATACGTCTATGACTGTGACTGTCTTTGCTTTAGAGACGGGAAATACATGAAAGTGTGTTTACTGTTGATAGAAGGGTTTCTGTAATTATTGCAAACTGATTAAAATATGTTTTATTGTTGTCGAAAGCAGCCTCTGGGCCAGAAGTCTGATAAAATATGATTTCAAATCTGCACAGTGTTTACACCTCAACAGGGTCGCAGTAGATTAATGATATCCAGGCTCTCTAAAATTGGCAGCTCTAATGATAACCAATATTGTTTTAAACGTTTGTGCCTGTGTGGGCAGTCGATGCAAATCACTGCTTGGAGTGAATGCGTGGGGTTTCATTATTAACTACGATCAAGTAGTCCCCGAGTGGGCAAATACCACAATTGTGTACCCACCCACGAATTTGCACAGCAACTCTCACTTGACACAGGTGTGCAGCACATGAAAAAAAAGTGCCTTCTGAGCTCTTAGAAACTGTGAAGAGTCTCATCTCTTACATGTGGGCAATTTAATGATGATTGCGGTGGACATCAAAAGCAGATTTGTCATATTTTATTGGCTCTGCCATTGTGAGAGATCAGTTCCTGACAAGGCTGAGACTGTTATTATGAGGCTCCTGCTGAGATTAATCATGTTCTGCTGCATCTGGACAGAATAACAACAAGATTTGATAGCAAAGTTATTGCTTTTATGATGATTTTATGAATTTCTTGAGGTCTACTTTGGGTGATGATGTTTGATGATTGTTTTCATGTGGCAGTTTACGATGAAACTTTGTGTGTAAACAGAGTTGATGAGTGCAATCGTATATGTACTTGTTACTTTATTTTTCTCTGAAATGGCTCATTTATCTTCAACATGTCTTTGAATTAGGCCTCATTTGGTTAAGTTGCCTATGATGCTGTATATGTTCATGTTCTGTTTACACTTTAGGAAGATAAGCTACAGTTATTGAAGCTAATAGGAACAGGGATGTCACGAGAACCGATAATTTGGTACCAAGCCAATGTCAAAATTTTGAAAACGTGACTGTACTTGTTTTTCTAAAGTACTGCAGGTACTGTGAGGGATCGAGACAAGTGGCGTCTCATTGTCCCGAGGACAACAGAAAATGTGTTTGCGATACAGTAAACTAACCATCGACGTGCCCTTCTTTTTCCCCAATAACGCTACATTGCGAACAACAAATCTATGTTGAAATCAGCAGGATGAGAGCTAGTTAACATTAGCAGCTGGTAAGCAGCACAGTCCTGCACAGCGCTAACAGCTAATGTTAACAGGAGGTGCGTTTGATTTACATTATGATGCAATCACATTCTATTCAGTAAAAATGAGTATTGGGTGAATGTAAATTTGAACGTTATTATTATATGTTCAAATGTAATCTTGTAAAATGTAGTTTTTGGCGAGAAACTTGAAAAAATACAGTTGTTTGAAGTAGGGCTGCTCCCTCTTAGTCGATTAATCGATTAATCGATCAATTTGGTCTTAGTCGATTAAGACTTCTTTAATCATTTGATATGCTTTTTTCATGCTGAACAACTTATTTCCGACAAACTTTTGAGCACATCTCTGGTAAACACAAGATTTAAAGTGGTGCTTTTGTGTGATTCTTTGTGGAGAAAGTTTTACAGGTCTGTTGATTAAATCAACTAATCTACTAATCAACACAATCCTATGAGTGTTAGTAGACTAAGAAGATCTTCAGTCGAGGACAGCCAGTTTCAAGGAGAGGTTTTCACAGCAATATAAAATAGATAACAGAGAGGGAATCATGACCTGTTTAACTTCCTCACAAAAACAGTGTGCAAATGTTAATGAAGTAGTGTATGTTGAAGTATATGGGATTTATGGTTTTACTTTTGTTTTTTACTATTGGTATCAACTACTACATTTCTGGTATTGTGACATCCCTTAATAGGAATCTTAAAAAAAAAAAAAAAAACACATAAACTGCAGGACTGTTTCTCTCTCTTGACTGAAAGGTTTTCAGTGCTGGCACACACACCAACACTCCCAACTGCAGGCTCATGATTTCAAATCAGCCATTTACCTGTCGGTACACCCCGCCACGCTGTGGCAGTAATGGCTGAATAAACAGTTTAGCACTGATTGTTCCCTCATATGGAGGTGTTGAGTTACATGTGTACCACCCTCCGTCACCCCTCTGTCTCTGAGCTTCTCTTGCTCATTAGCCCTCTAATGGTGTTGTGACGCTGATAAGGGGAAGCATCATTGCAATTTGAATAAGCTAAGTTGCTGTTTACGAGGACTCTCCCGGCGTATGTCGCCTCCGAGCAAAAAGTGAAAGCTAATCTTGGCCGCGACTCTTTCCGGCCTCCATTAGGGCCCGTTAATGTGCGGGCCATGCAGCACGGTTAGGAGACAGAGGGGCTGGCGGTTGTTTTTGTTTGCATGCAGTTGCTGGGAAATCCACAGTGGTAATGGCTCTGGGTGTGGCAGCTGCTTCTTAAGTGGGAAAGACTGGTGGGCAGTCGGAGCCGACAGTGGCTCGTTGGCAGTGCAGCCGTCAGGACAGTGAGTGGCAAGTAGACGGCAAGTAGGTAACTTGTAACAACGGGCTGCTTCATGATGATGTTCGATCATGGGATGGGGACCGCCCTGGGCCTTCGCAGGAAACCCTCCAGGGTGGAGTCGGCCAAGAGACTGTGGAGGGTGAGTCCGATTTTTAGGGATGGAAATTAGCTTTTGCCAGTGTGTGTGTGTGCATCTGTGTGTGTGTGTGTGTGTGTGTGTGTGTGTGAAGCAGCAAGTGGAAATGCTTAAGATGTTTTGTATTCAGTGTGAAGAACATGTAGCCTGTTAGAGAATATAAAGTGCATCACTGCTGAGCTGCTTTGTGAGATCGATTGTGGAGTCACAACTCCGCTCCAAGCTTTGGGAATAATAGGAGGAGCACATATGTAGAATGAAATAACTATGCATAATGGAACTTTGAATAAGATTAAAGAGAGAGATGTTTGCCCTTGGTTTATATCTTCATCTTTTACCTCATTTGGGAGGGGAAGCTATTAGGTTACTGGTGTTTAAGAGAAAACACGTGCCTTACATATCTTTAAAATGCCATTAACAAAAGCTTTACTGTTGTCTCATCTCGCTGATAAAGACTTGTCCTTATTGCTCCCAGCAAAACAGCCTAATGAGTCTGTAGAAAAGACCAACTTCTGGTCCCTTTGAAAAGTATCCTTCAGATCAGGCTCGCCTCGGAGGGAAGCCAGCCTCAAAGTTTGTTCAATCCTTTAAAGGTTATCCCAGGAGAGGTGAGAACCTAATGAAACTCGATGCTGTGTGGAAGGTAGGACCAAAATGCTACAGAGGGTGTTTGGAGCACCCGCTCGAGCCAGTCAATATTGCATTCCCCCAGGACGGTGGCTTTAAAAGGGTAAAGACGGACTCTTTCTGCTCAGAGTCGAGCTCTGAATACAGATGCATGCGGTTCAGGCGACTGGACTGGGTGGCTCCTCGGAATGGAACCTGGCGTTAAATCAGGAGTGTGTCTTGATCCCCGTCGTCTCTGTAGCTTTGTTTTCTTTTCGTCCAGCCGACATCAATCTTGCCGCCTTCCAACACCCGGGAGCTTTCCCTTCACTTTAATCTCCATCACTCATCATGTGTGCGCCGACTAAACTCTCCCCATCTCATACTGTCGACCTTTACTCTCCACTGTTTGATCTGCGCTATGCAGCGCTCCACCCCACTTGGCTCCACTCTGTTGAGTGTCAATCAGGACAAGTCTGCACGGACAACCTGCTCTGCTCTCCGGCTCATCCCTTAGCTTCGCTCCTTAGCTTAGCTTGTTCACAGTTAACATTTCAGCATTTGGTTCTGAGGTGGATGTTTATTAATTCAATAAAATTATCCATATACCCTCAAAACCTGAATACTTTCTGATGCTGTGCTGAGAATTCCTGGCCTACAACATCTTTGTTTGTATGTGTTAAGGAAGCTTTCACCTAAACCAAATAAATCCCTTTTCAAGGGCTAGAAAAAACATTTTCTTAAAAATAAAACCTGTATCCACAAATGGTGGACTCTGTTATTCAGACAACAATCAATATGTTTTTGTGTCTTGCTCGCAAGTAAGAGTACATATTTGTTTTCCTGCTTTAAGCTTCAACAAAAGGCTAGTTGGCTACTTGGGGAAACCCAAGACTGGCAAAGTGCACATTTTATGTTGCAGAGTGATGCACTGTGTAGAAGTTTTTTCTGCTTTTCAGTATGTTGTAGACCTTAACCCTCTGGGGTCACGTCTCCAATCGAAATTCATTCTTTGAATAAAGTCTCTGTAACGGATGTATGTAGTGACTTACTTTAAAAACTGTCCTGCAGCGCACAGTTCAGCCGTTACAATGAGCCATCACTTGTTCTTATAATCTTATAAAAGGGGCTAGGTAATCCATCAAGGAAACACTGTTATTTACGCTTTTGAAAAATAATAAAAGTGATAATTCAATGTTTTATGCTCTTATTTATCTAATACCGACTATACGAACAACTCGTTACTGTTTTGGTGAATGTGATTGTCTGCAGACATGTTGACTCTCTCCTCTCTGATCACAAGCTGTGTTAGTAGGTGGTGAACCGTGCGCAAAGCACTTAGCCAATGACGGTTGCAAAATGGCAATTTGCTGATTTACAAACGTGACTGGAGAGATCTGAGTCCTGCAACATGGAAGCGACCTTCAGAGAGTAAATAATGTTTCAAGATAGTTATCTGTAGTGTATTGAGCTTCGTAAAGACTGATGGAATTGATACACGTGTTTATATATTAAGATAAAAGAGGCCCCGGTAGTAGGGGAACAAAAGGCTCAGACCCCAGAAGGGTTTTAGTGTTATTACTGAGTTTGTATGATTGCCTTGAAACATTTTGCTTTATTTTTCAAGGTATAATGTTTGAAGGGGAATTTTACACACAAAAGAAGTGAAGGATAAGTGAGAATATATTTTTTTAAGCATTCAGTTGTCCTTAGGAAAGACATTTGTTTTGTCTCTTTAGATCTCCAGTTTTCTCTTTTAATTTTAGACATACAACTATTTAACAATGTTTAGTAGGAGAGTAAAAGTTGTTTTTTTCTTTTTCTTTTCTAAAAATGTCTTCCATATAAATACCGGACATTCTTCAAGCCACATATTTCCGCTTGATAACACACGTTATAGCTCATTTTTGACAACACAAGCCAAATCTATCTCTTGGCTTTTCCCACTAACAGAGTGGACAGTCGATAAGTCTCAGAGAAAAACAGCAAAGACTTTAAATTGCCTTAGATGCAGACACATCCATTGTCTTCTGTTATTTAATGGAAGCTACAACTTCTCCACCCTTCTCAGTCAATCCACCACAGCATCTTTTCCTCATCACGACACATTAACTTCCCATTGCTGTCCTCAACCAGAACCAGAGGCCTTTCTTCTGTTGTCAGATCATCTCACAAGGTGTCTGTTATTATGAGGTTTCTGATATGACTGTTTGAATTCAAACTCTTGCTGATCCAGTGCATCTCTTTGTCTCCCTTGGCAGTTTATAAAGTCAGTGAGGTAGAATATGAGCCGTTTCCGGGTCAGTCGAGTTTTCTGCACTTCATCCCTTAGAGCGATTTGTTGTTCTCCTCTTCCCACCAGTCAAACGCAATCTCGCTTATATATCCTACAGACAATCTGCTTCTACCATCGGTTATATTCAAAGTTGCTAAGGCAGCATGCAAGTCATTCCAGGGTCATCCAAGTTTTCTGTTCCTCATTTATTGAAGTTAGTGTCTGAAGCAGTCTTTGTGCAGTTGTTCTCTTATGGCTCCCTGAAGAAGATGAACCAGAAATGTTCGCTCTGTCCAATACATCCAATTTCTCAGTCTTTTACCATCATTTCTGTACCATTGTCACGTCAGCATTTTAGATGAAAAACAGCCCGTAGCCATGGAGTCAACATTGGGGGGGACCGAAACTATCACAATTGACAGTGATATAGCCTACGCAGCGTTTTCATCTTTCACAGTTTGCTGAAGACTCATTTTGAACCATTATTATTACCATATCTGAGTGCAAAAATTTGAAAAAGCTAAAGCAGATAATACATCAGCAACACCCCAAAAGCTTAAAGACAAAACTGGCTAAAGAAGTCCACTGGGGACCAGCTACAGCTCTGAGATCTGGTAAAATTGATTTTACATTCATTCAGCTTAGGTGGTGCCCAAAACGTCTTAGATGCTGTACCTAAGCCTTAAAATAGTAGGGGGAAACCCTGCTACACAAAACTCACAGTACAGTCTAGTTTTCTAGCTTTTATTACATTTGAAAGTGATGAAATAGAGAGACAGTAGCCTACAGTGTTTGACACTGCTTGTATGCCTACTGTACCCACTGCAGTCGAGCAACGGCTTCTGCTGGAGTAATTCTTTATTTAGTGTTATAAATATTGTGTTGGCTGATACTGTATCTGTGCAGAGTGGCTGTGTGATTATCCCATAACAGAAAGGTCACAAGTTCAGTCCTCAGAGCAGCCAATCTGTGTCGATCAAGAGCTGGATACTTGTTCGGATTCTCCTCATTGTCCTGTAAGAATTAAGCAAGGTCTTCTTAACAAAACCTACTTGAACTCCTCAGTAGCTCATGTGTTGAGCACATTTGGTAGCTTGTCATTAAGGCCACAGTATTTGTTTTTTTTTTGGAGGCTCCAATGAATTTGTATAATCTCTGTTTGTCTTTTGTGTGTTTTGCTCTGTTAGACTCCTATTTGAGCTACTTTTTGTTTGGTTTTTGAGGATGCTCTCAGCCCAAGGAAACCACAGCTACTATGGAAGAGAAATTAGAACTGAACTTGGTTTGTCTCAGTGCAGTTATTGTGTGCAATAACTGCAGCTGGCATTGTTCCGACCTACCCTGATGAACTGAAGTACAGCAGTAAAAAACACTCCAGAGTTCAAGTCCAGTCAGAACTTGCTGAGTGATGTACAATGTCTCAGAGTTCAGTATCGATGGAGAGTGTAAGCTACATGACTACAAAGTCTTGGCAGGGGAAACCAGAATAAATGCAGTCAACCGACGTGTAGCTCAGTTAAATGTAGCATCGGTGCTCGGACCCACCCTACCACTCTCCATCTCTTCACAGGAGACTGGCTAGCTCACCTTCAGTGACAGTTTTTAATAGAACTGTGAGTGTAAGACACATTTGAAATCATAGCATGACTCGGGGTCAGAATATTTTGGTTCTCAGGAAAGATTACCAGTCTGCTAAACCGCCCCTTACCTCTGAGCTAAAATAAGAAATAAAATATTTTGAGATGTACTGTGGGTCTAGAAATACTGACGTTTTGGAGCCAATTTTAATCAAAGCGGAGACAAACATTTCCCCAGATCAACATTGTATTCAATAGATGAACCAAGATATACTGATTTGCAATTCCACCTTGTTTTTTCACCATTTCCCCCCCAGATGTGTGCATTTTATGCATGGCTGCTCTCTGTAATTTGACTGTAGCGGAGTGCCGAGTAGTCTGCCTTGTACCTTGTCTTGTCTTTTTTCATCAGCTCATGAAACAGGAACAATACATTTTTCCTCATTTATCAATGCCTCCCCACACCCTCCTCTTTCCTCTACAGCCCTCTTTCTTCATAACTCTCTCCGTCTTTTGTTGGAGCCGTGGAGCTGACAGGAAGCTATTGTGTGTCTGATTACCGGGAATCCGTCGCAAATGGCGTTTCAGTGTGACTTTGGTTTCGTCCTTTTTTCTTGGAGCAGGAGAACGAGCTAATGGTGGCGCAAATGTAAATTTATATCATTGGTTCCTCATAAAACCAAGTTGAATAAATAGCACTGGTGCAACATTTAGTCAATTCATTGACCAGTCAATCAGCAGGAAATTAACTGCTGTTTAATTGGAAAATTGATTAATCATTTAATGGAGCACTCCACATATGTTACACATTTGTGGATCATGTGAGGTCTTTTGATATCTGTCTGGATATCTTGGCAGGTGCTTGTGACCATTCTTAATGTTTACCATGTTTTTAGCTTAGCATTTTAGCATGCTAAAGTCTGCTAAGTAGCACAAAACCCAAAGTGTAGCAGAAGCTGATGAGGATGTCATTAGTTTTGCAGGTATTTGCTCATAAACTACCGTATTGGACTAAATGTATTTTTCATCTGGTGATGGAGCTAGATGTGAAGTCAGAGGATTCACCAACGAGATTAAATCATCCTGAGGGACACATACATGTCTGGGCCAAAAGACGCAGTCACTGTGACCTCACCCATTGGTTTGTGGACTACAGTTTTGAAGCCTCAAGTTTGGCATTTTGGCCATCTTGGTTTTTTGCAACCAGAGGTGACATGACAGGGTGGAGCCAAGTACAACCAAACGCTGATATGACATTTTTAAGCGACCGAAAAAGGTTATAATTAACTTCCATGAACTGAAAACACACTGTGAAAGGGTTCAAATTCTAAGACAAAAACACAAACAACTCTCAGACCGGACAACACCCTGGTAGCGACCTGTCAATCACAAGGTAGCCTAGCCCTAAAGCATCCCCTGCTTTATGGTCTATTTGACTCTAAATGGAACCATAATTTACTAAATGAACATCATGCTGTATTGAACGAGACTTGAAACTAGTGATTGAGACCATAAACTCATGTTTACAATGTTTACTGAGGTAATAAATCAAGTGACAAGTAGGCTCATTTTCTCATAGACTTCTATACAATCAGACTTCTTTTTACAACCAGAGGAGTCGCCCCCTGCTGGCTGTTAGAAATAATGCACTTTTAAGACACTTCAGTGTTGGCTTCACTTTTCACAAACAGAGGTTTCCCACTCGCCAAATTTCATAGCAATCCATCAACCAGTTGTTGAGTATTTTTCTGTCAAAACCGCACACCAATGTCATGGTGGTGCCAGAGGAAATGTCAAGGGATCACCAAAGTAATGGCCAAGTCAGGTCATATCTGGGGACCAAGAAGGTCTGTATCATATGTTATGTGAAATATTACACAAGACAAAGGACTTGGACCTGATGGTGGAGTTTGAAGACTAGTCAGTAGGATTTTCCTCTAACTATCTGTATAAATAATACAAAATGTCCACAGTAGTAGCAGTTGTTAAAACAATCAGCAGTAGGGCCTGACATCTTTATTGAAATTCATATCACACTGTTGTTTAATATTTTTAATTTATATTATTTATATTCAGTTACTGCTTTTCTCAGTTTTTAATCACATTTATGTTAAAACGAGAAATGTTATATGATCTTTTTTTTCCCACAATACCACGTAGATAATGAACACATTAAATTAATGACCAGCTCTAATTGATAATTATATCAATTGTGGAAAGAGTAATTAGTTCCAGCCTTAATGAAGAAATGCAATCAAGCTTTAGTTGCATCGCACACGTATCTATTTCAACTATGCCTCATTGTGACAATATAATCTTCACCAGGTAGCTGTTTTGCTACACAACATTACTCTATAAAACTCCTTTACCACCCGCATCGCTGTGGCATCGCTGTGGCATCCATCATGTTTTAGCTGCAAGGGTTTCAGGGTGTTGTCCTTTCTCCTGTTTTGATCTAGAGGCCATAACTCAGCTGATATGGCTCTGAGAATTAATGTGCACAGGTAATTTATGACCCACTTAGACGAGGTGCTTTATAGCCTCATACAGTATTTATATACACTGTATATTCAACCTCACTCTGAGGATATGGTCGGATAAGGAAACCCAACCCACATGACAGCGTCTGCGGGTATTGATGGAGCTATAATGAGGAGGCAGACCTTTTAAGATTTCACCTTTGGCTGCATTGTTGGAACTTGTCTGTCTTATTGTGTAAGTGTCTTGATTCAAAACCCTGCTCATAAAATGTGCTTGTACTACATCTGATTTTACTATGAAGTCATTAAATCCCACATAGTGCTTTTTCCAAAATGATCAACCAGTAAAATAAAACAGAAAGGGACACAGAGGAGACCAGCAAAGCTGAATATGTTGCCTATTGTATGAGTCGCATGATGAATTTAACATGTTGAACATTTCCTCAGTCAGTGTGACATCATGTCAAAGTCACCTATCTGCTGCTTTCACTTATTAATTCCAGTCCCTTCTATATTGCCGTTCTTTCGTTCGTTGTCAACACTGCCTGCAAACTAAAAGCGTGCTAGGAAAGGAAGCGGTAATGCCCCTTTTAAGCTGTTGGAAGGCTTTTAATGTGGAATGCAGGAAGTGTTGATTTTAATTGACAGTAGATTAATATTGAACCAAAAAACAGCAACGTAGTACTGCAGTACATTAGTGAGAAACAGTACGAGTCTTTTGGTCTGTTTTGATCAGAAACCCCTCAGAGTTATCTTTGAGAAGAGACCAGGATCATGGCTGTAATCTGAAGGGTTCAAGAGCGGTAACCTTTTTACTTTGGGTTGTGCACACAAAAAGAGGTGCTTGAGAGAAACGGAGTGAATAGTTTGATATGACTATGCTGTTGCTAAGCTGTGGAAATTTACATTATTGTGAATTTATCAAGGTATATATAGAAGCAGCGTTGAGTATTCATCAATAAATAACGGCATAAATAGCTAATTAAAAATGTGAACGGATCGGAAAAAATGGAAATCAAGTCTTAAAGGACCAATATGTAATATATTACTGTAATAAATCATAAAATGACCATGATATGTCATCAGAGATTAAGGAAACTGAGTTTCATGCTGAATTTTAATGCTGAATTAAAATACTGACAGCTCCAATGTTTTGAATTTTGGACTACAAGCTTTACTTTCAACCTTGACAAAAGCAGCGCTGACCAGATCCACTCCTTCTTTGCTTCCCTTTCAAAATAAAAGCCCTAGACATATAATAATTGCAGGTGAGTATTTTGCATCTTGGTGTGGTTTATTCGTCACGCCCCCTTTACTGAAACATAATTAGATATACTTAATGGGAGCCTGTTTTGAATAAAGACCATGGTCTCTCTGCAGCAGAGGTAAATAAAGACGTCATCCACTTAGTGAGAAATGATGATGCTTGAAATGATTCAGCTGACTTCCTCCGTGCATGTATCTGTTCTTCCATCAATGACTTTATAAAGCTGCCAGACAAGCAGACTCACTTCTTAAAAGTAAATGAATTCAAAGTCACTTAGCCTGTAAGTGACACCATAATGAAAACTAACTTGGAGGTGACTCCATTGTGTAGTGTGCAGGTCTGAGACTGCCGGCGTGTTCTATTGAGAGTGATATTGCAGTGTGAAATGTCAGATGAGGTGGATGTCTGAGGGAAGAATAGGATCAGTGCAACCCTTTTATTATTCATGAACAGGAGACTCTGGTCACTGCAGAGAAATTTATTAGAGGGCAACTCCTTCAACCTTTAAGCAGCGCAGGAAAGAGTCATTCAGGCTGGGAATCGTGTCTAGCCGGTGTGTGTGTTCATTCAAAATGCAGGTATACGGACATTCACTCCAAGCCGTGTCTATTTTTTTACGAGTGTCTTTTAGTACATGTATGGTATGTTTCTGACTGTGGGCTTTCCTTCGGTGAATATTGATTGTGCACCATGAAAAAAGTTGATATTAATTGATTTTGTTACTCTTGTTTTCCCAAAACGCCTTGGGGGATGTCAATAGGAAGTATACAGATCCATTTTTAGCCTATGTATACCGAATTAGCTTTTAGCACTTCCTGTTTGCAATGTACCCATGACTGTACAGACAACTATCACTGGATTACTTTGATGCTGAGGAAAACCTAAAAACATGATTATTCTCAGGCAAGTTCTGCATTTACAAGAAGTGCCATTGTTCGTGCACTAAACATTTTTATGGGCGTTAATTTGCAGTGGATATAATATGATAGCGATGCCCTCACAAAGTGTAAGTCAAGCTGAATCTAAACATGTGTGTGGCCTCTCTGTGAGTTCACATTTGAGTTATGACTCAGAGAAGTTGGATTTTTTATGCAAATTGGATCCACTCCAGTTTGCTGCCAAATAAAGGCAGTGTTACAAATTATGGCATTGGCTTTTTATATTTGGAAGTGTTATATCGCAAAGGCTAAAGGTAACACCTATTCATGCTAAACTTGCATAAATAAACACTTTTCGTTAAAAGGTTTTTTAATAATTTTGAATGCTCAGTAACTTCTAGGATAACAAGTTCAAGTTATACAAAAATATAAATGCTGCCTGTTAAATGAATACAAACGGTAGGCTAAGGCTGGCTGCCTTTTTTATTTCTCATAAAGTTGTCAATTTTGAAAATAAATTGTACACAAAATAACATAAAAGTATTTTGTATGATTTTTCAACAAATTACACAATAATGCTTGATACAACTTTGACTTGGTGTGTAGGATTACTGTCTATTAGTAGCAATATCCATATTTATTTGTAAAAAAATAAATAAATAAATAAACAAACCAAAAGAAAACAGTTGTGAATCGATTCAGAATCTTAGATTCTTACATGAATCAGTTTCTCCCCCCCACCCTTAATGATGTTTGTGAGTTGAATGCGATCATAACTAACAAGGATGACGGACAAAGCAGCGAAAATAAGATGCAACGTTGTTAAGCAAAGGAAATTCTCCTTTTTGTTCGAGATTCTTTGTGAACACACGGTGGTGATGATTAGTGTGAGTTTCATTCTCCCTCCGTCTACTAATAACCGGCTTTGATCGCTGCGAGTCGATCCTAGCGAGGCTCCTCGCTGAGTGTACTACTGAGATACTGGATGTTCTTGCAAGTGTTGTGCTTCAGTGTGTATTCATAATACACACACACACACACACACACACACACACACACACACACAGACACACAGACACACAGCAGGAGCAGAACACGATGTGGACATCAGGAATTGATGAATTCTCCCCAATTCTGCTGTTATGCTCTCATTAGGCGTCGTGCGCTTGCACAGATTTCAAGGTTCCACGCTGCAGTAATCAGTGTAGATTATAAGATTTAGCAACAGCATTGTTAATATTTAATGAGCACCAAAGAACACATTGGTTTTATGCCGATCTAAAATTGTTTGACCCACTGTGGCGTACTGCCACACTGAGACTTAAATCTCCTCTCTGTATGCATGGTCAGGCTAAGTTACAAGAGAGACCTTTTATGTTGCAATCAAATATTGATGTTATAATGGTTTGCATGACAAAGCCTCTTTTCTTCCTGCGATGCTAATGGCACATTCGTCTGTTCGGGCAGCCTCTGGTGTATGAAAATTAGACAAGCTGTAGAAAGTTACAGAACACATTGCGGGACAGCGGAATGACACTCTGAAATGTCGAGTTGACAACACGGTGCTTAAATGGGAACATTATTATGAGAGGGACTTCAGCAGAGCCTGGTAAACAACACTGCATGTCCTGATCTCTACAAAACCACAAAGTACTCGGTGTAGATGGCTGTGGTTTTGAATCCTCAGGCTCCCCCGTGTCCATGTCAAAGCTCTGCCATCAAATGTCAGCATCCTCTGGAGTGGAGTGGGTGTTTGGCACACATCGAAGCCCTGTAGGGGCTTGTTCTGGACTAATTTGAGCTCGCTCTGAGAGGTACTTCTGAGTGCATCATCTGCCTGTGATTGGAATTTTGTGCATGCTTTTACGTCACTGCATACATTGGAGTCACTTGAAGGAATAAACCACTGGAAATGGTTTCTTTATAACCCCCCTTGGGCTTGAAAGCTGGTATAGAAAGGTTTATACCTTCTTGGAAGACGGCTGCTGCAGTCAGCTTAGATTGAGATTGGATTCCATTGATACATCTACACCATCCCTCTCTTCTTTATGTTCCAAACAATTGCTAAAGCGCCTAAATTAGATGGAACATTGGAGCTAATATGAGTAGGTGTTGGTGTGAAACCAAGTAGATATGCTGCAAAACACAAATACAGAAATCTATCACGTAAAATAACCGGCTCTCATATGTTGTCAAACTGCTATACTGTCTAACCCCCCAGTGTGAGCATGTGTGTTCTAAAGGTGTTAGGTCACGGCTGCTGACTGTGCTGCGGCAGATAACAGCAGAATTGAAAGGCCCGTTGATGAAACTGGCGAGAGGTGATAACACGGTGACCTCAGATGAGCCGAATCAAACCGATGGAATTCAGAGGGAGGTGCTGCGGATCCTGAACGCTCCCCCGGTGATAACAGGTGGCAGCGATTCATTGCTGAACGCTCCTACGGTAAATGGAAGGATGAGACAAATCGGGCCGATTTGATGCTTTCTTTCATGCCGATCATACTGTTTCAACAGAAATGATGGAAAGATTTCCCTTAGGATTTCTTTTGACGCTTAATCCATATGTTACATTACTACACCGGCGCTAAGGAGGGTATTTTTACCTCCTCTCTGTACCGAGAACTGTGAACATAAAGCATCAGTTGTCATCTGAGAGCTAATCCACTACCTCTGTTTACTCTGGGAATCTATTCCCCCTCTGATCCTCCAGCACAGCTGCAGCCTGGGCGCGTCTAGTATGTACAATTGGCCGAGCGCCTCCCCAACAACGCCATAATGCTCGCTCTCTTTGGCACCAATGGCTTCTAATTATCGCTCCCCCGCTGTAGCATAGCATCCATTTGATGGAGAGGGTTAGAGAGGGAGTGGGAGGTGGACTTCCTGCCTCAGTGGTGTCACTGAATCAACCCGCAAACCCTGGCACATTACTCATCCTCAAACCTGCACTTGGGCGTCGGTTACGAAGAAGATTTTTCTTTTCTTGATTACAGTATCACAGCTGCCTAATGGCATTTTCATAATTACATGAATGATAAGTCGTCGTTGTCGGGGCAATCAAGGAAGAAGTCTTTCCAGCCAGGGAGAGTAGTTTGTCTGGCTTGTATGTCAGAAAATGAAAGTATTTTTTCTCTGTGATATAAATGGATGTCATATTTCCATGGGCGGATTGTGAGGCAGTGGACCCCTGCAGGGCGTAGATATCTAAAGACCCCCCACGCCTCCTACACACCGTAGAAAGAGACACATTTATTATAGTCGGTTTGTGTCTCATTTTGCAGGTAAACTACAACTCTAAGACTCAGAGACACAAAATACACTGATGTCATTTTGTAATCCTTTTGCGTCTGTTTTTGGTCGTTTTGTGTCTTTTGTTTTAGCTGTTTGGAGTCTGTGGTCATTTGGAGACTGTGTGTACAGTAGTTGTTTCAAGTCTCTTTGTAGTTTTGAGTGTTTTTTTGGTTGTTCTGTCTCTTTTTGTAGTTCTTTTAAGTTTATTTGTAGTTGTTTTAAGTTAATAGTCTTTGTTTTGAGTTAATAGTCATTTGTTTTGTGTCTCTTTGTAGTCGTTTTGCATCTGTTTCTGGTCGTTATGTGTCTTTTTATAGTTCTTTTAAGTCTCTTTCTAGTTTTTTTGAGTGTTTTTATAGTTGTTTTGAGTGTTTTTATAGTTGTTTTGAGTCTCTTTGTGGTTGTTTTAATCTGTTTGTGGTCATTTTGTGTCTTTTTTGTAGTTCTTTAAGTCTCCTTATAGTTGTTTAGAGTGTTTTTATAGTTGTTTATTAGTCTTTGTATTTGTTTTGTGTCTCTTTGTAGTCATTTTGTACCTGTTTGTGGTCGTTTTGTGTCTTTTTGTAGTTTGGAGTCTCCGGTCATTTGGAGTCTGTGTGTACAGTAGTTGTTTTAAGCCTCTTTGCAGTTTTAAGTGTTTTTGAGGTTGTTTTGTGCCCCTGTAGTTGTTTTGCATCTGTTTGTAATAGTTTTGCATGTCTTTGTGGTAGTTTTGTGTCTGCTTTTAGTTGTTTGCATGTCTTTGTAGTTGTTTTCGTCTCTTTGAAGTTGTTTTTAATTCTTAGTTTAATTATTTTGCGTCTCTTTGTGGTCTTTTTGAGTGTCTTTGTAGTTGTCTATAGTCTTTTTGTATTTTTTGGTTGTCATTCAATTGACTTTCCATCACACAGGGGCCTCCTGACCCCTTGTGCCCTGTGTAGCCCCGTTTATAAACCAATCCCTGCATGTTTCACTACGTCAGACCAGGCGCTTCTTTCAGGTCGTGCCTCTCCGTGGCACAAAATCAGCTTATCTCCCTCTAGCTGCTCTCTCTTTGGATTTGCGAGACGGGGCATCAGGTGAGGCATTAAATCAGGATTTATTTGAACGTTAAGTCCTCTGCAGGGACTGATTCTAAAATCGGATACTCACCGTAGTTCATATTTCACTCATTGTTTGCGGGCCAAATCATTTTGCTGAAGAGAGAAACAGAGTGCGATTTAATGAAAACACAGCAGCATCAGATCTGAACCCTTCATGTGTTAAATAATACACAAGAAGAGCCTAATCTTTTCCATCTCCTCCCCAGCCATTATTCTGTATTGTAGGTGGAGAGAATTCACTCGAAGGCTTTTTCTGTCCTCAGAAGCTTGCGTCTTCACTCCAACAGCCTGTGTTTCTGCTCAGCAGGAAACGCCGGAGCCTCACAGGTCCTCATTGACACTTTGATCAACCGACCGTACGCTGTTTTTGATTTCCCTTTGATTTGACAGTCTGAGTGCTCCGTTTCCCCCCCAGAAGCACACCTTGCTCACTGACACGAGCCGTGCATTGGTATTTCCACGCTGTCATTCCCAGCAGATGTCTGGCAGAGCTGTCCAAATGTAGCTGAAGTTGTCATTTTATTTTCAAATACTAGTTTCTGATTTATGACCATTATTATTTCTTCCCTTCTGAAAGCTCAGACCTGACAAACTTTGATGTGAACCGTACTGTGTCATTCTGTCCACAGCATCGACACAGAAAATGTGCTTCAGACTAATTGTTGGTCTCAGGTGTTAATTCATCCAGGTGCGGATTTGTACTCTTTTCTATCATTATTTACATAAAAACAATCTGAATATATTCATTTATCCCTGCTCTACTGAACAGAAGAACTGCTATAAATGTACCCAGGTTGTTTAACCTCTATTTCATAAAAATAAGAATGTTTATACTCAATATTTACAGAATTAGTGGCAAAGACTTAAATCCGTAAAGATACAACGATTAAGAGTATAATCGGTCATGGATTTGCAACGGATGCAGCATTTGTTTTTTTGTTTTCCCTCTGGCTCTCATTAGATCTGGTTCCTGTTGCATAAAGTGATGTTTTTGAGCTGCGCCTCATATTCCAGAAGTGAGAGGAGAATATTTAACCTTCGCTTTTACCTTCGGGAGGTTCATCTTCGCTTGCTTTTTTCATGCTTTTTTGAGTTTTCATTTAACTTTCTCGTCATGGTTTCTGCAGCTTTGGATAGCTTTCTCTCTTTCTTCATAGTATGTTTTATATTCCATACAACTTCTCTATCCACAAGTAAAATATGTGGTCTTCTTGTGCACATATTTTTGGTTTCAGGCTGTTTTAAAGTCTGGGCTCGGCCCTTTAGTTCCAATTAAGGGAAATCTTAAAGCTACAGCATGCAATTATATTTAAGACGGAAATACAGTGCTAAAGAAATTATTTTCCCAGTTTGTTGTGGGAGACGTGACCTCAACCACGTCCAACACCTTTGGCATGACAGACTGTGATCCAGGCCTTATTGCCAAACATCAATGGCAGACATCACTAAATGCTCTTGTGGCAAATACCTGCAGCCTTCCCAGAATTGTGGAGCAGAATATGAATGCCAATAGCTTTTTGAAATGAGCTCTTCACAACAATCACGTATGGGTGTAACAGTAGGATGTCCACTTACTTTTGGTCATGTTGTTTATTGTTTTGTTTAGGTCAGGCTGTTCTCATATACACCATTCATAGCTATTCCTATGAAAAGTAATGCACTGTAATTCGTATCCCTCTAAATCAATTTGTATGTAATCCACATCATTGTGAACCAGGAAGTATAAAGAGTGACAAACGCAGCGTAGGGAGGAGATCAGGGTGGATGGGTTGGTCAAAAAACACCGGGTATGTTTGTACCTCGTTTGAAACAAGACATTAACGTTGATATATTTGTCACATGACTTCTGTACTTAAGTTACGCCACTTCAAAAGTTATTTTAATCCAAACCATGATCTTTTCCTAAACCTAACTAAGTAGTTTTGTCACCTCAACCTAGGTTGAGGTGACAAACCTAAGTATTTTCCTGTGAAGATGTAAGTTTATTTTTTAAAAGATGGTATGCATGTAACGAGAGGAATTTGACATGTATTGTTGGCCATTTATAGAAAAACAAACCAAAAATAAAGAATGACTTTTCGTAAGATATCAGGCAAACCGTTGTATGAGGATCCGTTGATTAAGGCCGCCCCCTCTTATTTGATTAGTCTACTAGTTGGTCGTTTTAGTTTTCGTCTTGCCTTAGTCAAATAGATTTCTTTAGTTGATAAGTCATTTATTTTATTCTTCTTCATGCTGAATGACTTATTTCCAAGAAACTTCTGAACACATCTCTGGTAAACACAAGATTTAAAGTGGAGCTTTTGGGTCATTTTTAGTGGAGAAACTCAGTTTTACAGATCTGTTGATTAAAACGACTAATCGATTTGAAAATCGTATGAATGTTAGTGGACTAAGAATTTATTTGGCCGAGGACAGCCCTAGTCTTGTTTGTCTTACTTAAATGCTGCACTCATAAATTCACAGTGGCCTTAAAAGATGGAGAAGTCCACCGTAGTCTGGAAAACAAAAGCTTCATCTGTCTTATTTATATTTTTATGGGCCTCATGTGGGACCATAAACTACCTTTATCCTGAATGAAAAGTCTGCCCACGAGTTCACTGCATTTGTCATTACTGTATAAGATCCCGATAACAGTATGTAAGGTTTCTCTCTTTTTTCCCCTCTATTGTTGCCAGTCTTTCATCCATTCTTCTGCCTCCTGATGTCACACTTTGTTCCTGTCCTCAACAGACTCCCTTCTCTCTGCACAGCCCTGCCTGCCGGGCCTGATATTTGTCGCAGAATGCATTTGCTCACGAATCCGTTTCAAGTAAATTAGTTAGGCAGGTTTTGCCCCGGCCAATCGGAAATCCTTCTGCAGCTTGTGTCCCTTGCTGGGGAACGGTGGAAGGTCAAGTCATCTACCCCAGGCAATCGAGCAGCTGGCCTGTTGCTTGATAGGAGGACGAGTACTGGCAGAGAGAGAGAGAGAGAGAGAGAGAGAGGGAGGGAGGCAGAGAGAGAAAGGGAGAGGCAGAGAGCTGGCTCCTGGCAGTCAGAGTTCCCCTCTCCTTTACCACCTCCCTCGTGTTCTCTCCTGCTGCAAACAAAGCAGGTCATTGTGTTCAATTATATCGGGCTACTATACAGCAATTAATCATCAGAGCAAACATGACTTCACACTGATCTTATCCAGCAGGCTGTAGCACCGGCTAAACGTGTGTTAAGTCGTACGATTGGGTGAATTTTACGCTGTGTCTTTGAAAAAGAATACAGATAATATCAGATCTCATTTTCATCCTCTCAGAGAAGCTGTCATTCCTTTTTGTTCAGAATGAAAAACAACTTCCATAGAAAAAGGAACTATTCTAGACATGTTATCATCACTCATCACTCAACTGTTGCTACACTAATGTCTAATTTATTTTGGCAACATGAGAGTTGTATAACAAACAATATAATGCTTACAAAAGACTTATATGGACTTATAGTTGTGCAGTAACTTTTGAGTCTATGCACATACTGTAGCACCGTATCTACTGTATGATGTTGGAACGTTTTGTGTATCTGATGCCTGGGTAGGTTGTCGGTAGTGAAACAACATAAGGCAAGTGGAAGAAAGGCTCACTTATCTGTGTCTTTGCATCTTTTCACCAACACACATCTAGCAAAGCCTTCTCAAATGTAAACTTCACCGTCGCTACTCTCCAGCATCCCCCTTGGCTCCCTTATAGTCAAGATGGTGGTGAAGATAACAAAGACTGGGATTAATTCATCTCGTATGGCGCCTGACTTTAGAGGGTCATAACATATTGGGTATGGAATTAATCTGCAGATGCTCCGGTTCAAAATGAGACCAAACGTTTCTATTGATGTCAGTTTTTGAGCCACGACAACGGTCAAAATGTAGCCTGTAACAGACTAGGTGAGGCTTGTTTTTTAGCCTAGCTGCTTACCAGAAATGTCTTTAGCTACAGAAGCAGTTGCTGATCACTTGCCTATAGGAGTGAATAGTCAGCAGTCAATGATGGTATAAAACCATCAATAAAATCTGTTTTTCAAAAGTGTAAATCAGCGAACCATGAGAAATCCTTCAGCACACAGTCATAAATGAGTTCAGAAAATACGAGGCTGATGCCTCCAGTAGTATGCGAGATTAGGCGTGGACAGACAGACACCCACACACTCACAACTGAGCACATTATCTCCCCACAGGCTTATGCCTGGCGGAGATAAAACTCAATACAAACTTATTTTAAAAAAGTGTTTTTTATAAAGTGATTTTAGAAAAAGATGCAGAGTTCCCTGCCCTGATCCCCTCAGGAAAGTCTAATGCAAGTTTGTGCATAGCCCACCATTAATACAGGGTCAACATCTGACCATGAACTAAAACACAATGCGTCTCGTGTAAACCCAGCTTTATAGATGCACGTAGCAGTCAATAGAGGTGGTAACACAAACAGAGAGACTGACTTTGAACTTCTTTCATGGTCAATGGATTTTAACACAAAAAATAATTAAAGCCATACATCATTATCTACAGTGGGATTAATGTGAAAGCCGCACTTATGGAAATCCATGTTGTGCTTTGAGTTTGAAAATATCTCCTGAAATAGCACATCTGGTTCTTCTTATGGACAACAAATTCTCCATATGCAGTTGTGTTGGTCTATATAATTGCAGCTCACTGCATCTTCACTTTTTTATAACCAAGTTTTGTGTTTGAATTTTGCAATATCATCCCATTTAAAGGGATAGTTCTGGTGTTTTGAGGTGGGGTTGTATGAGGTACTTATCCATAGTCAGTGTATTACCTACAGTAGATGACAGTTGGCTTGGAGAAACAGACAGGAGTCTTATCCACCTAAAAGAAAGGCTCACCTAAAAACAGTCAATTTCAGTGTATATAGGTTTCCGTTGCGGTAACTCTTGTCTGCTTCTCCAAACTGAGGCGTGCTGACCGTCATCTACTTTAGGTAATACACTGACTAAGTACCTTATACAACCACACTTCAAAACATCCTAACTATCCCTTGAAATGCTTCAAATGGATGCCACTCTTAATGTCTGAATGTAAAGTCATCACGATTAGTTTATTTATTCATGTTTACTGAACCTGAAATTGTTTTTTAATAATTCTGTGCATTGCTGTATACTGGCATTCCTCTCGGGGTCAATACATTGGAGCGCTTTTCAGTTTTCAGTGCTCAACATTCTGCTCCTTAAAAAATGTAATTTTGAGTATGCCTGTGCGCACACGTTCCTTACCATATGCACTTTATGCTGAACTCCATCTAGGCAAAATCCTTGTTATTGAAATCCCCGTCTTCTCTGATATGCAGAGGGGCTTTGACATTGAATCTGAAAAGCTTGATAAAAGGGACGATTTTGATAAGGAGTCACCGCCGTCGAGGTTATTTGGTTTGTCTTTGTCAGAATCCGCCCTCCTTACCCAGTTGCTTATCTTCTGTCTTAGGAGACGAGAAGTTTTAATGAGTTATTTTATTGCCTGCTTCGAGGAAGTATCCCCTCGCTCGCAATCTCGCCTTTAATATTTCAAATCATCCTCACCTCATCCACGTACAAAAGAATACTCTACGGGTGTGCGCCGCATATCTGGGATACTTTTACTTCTGTAATTACCCCCCTTAAATCAGCATGCGATCAAGGCCGATTTGTTCCATCTTCAAAGCTCCAGACAAAGTCATTGACTTTTAAATGTAAAGGTGCAGATCTGTTTTTGACTCTTGCCTTTGGGATGCAGACACAAACCCGGGTGCCAGCTTTACTTTCAGATGCTCGCTTCCTTTCCGACGCTGTGATGCCTCTGCTGTATTATTTTGAAGTAAAATAACAAGACACATGCGGTATATCACGGCGAGGGTGGCTTTGCTACTCGGAGGGATGTGTCAAGAAGAATATGGGTACCAGCGCCTATAAAAGAAGATCCAATTACAGTGTTTCTCTCCCTGGGCATCTTCAAGTCCCCCTCATCTTCAAGATGCATTGTAGTCCACTTTTTATTCAGCTCTCTACAGCGCTGGCATTCACTTTATACACCACTTCACTGTGACGTATGTCCGTAAAGTTTCTGTATTCAAATGCTCCCCGTGGCACCAGTGTCTCACCTGTCAGAAGCTTTGCCACGTAGCCGTCTATTCTTCTCCTGGCCGGGTTAGAGATCGCCCCCACTGGGCTCCACTTCTATCTCCGCGCCACCGTGCACCGCCGGCCCTATTAGAAACCCAAGGGCATGGCTAACGCAGCACAGAAGCTCCGGCAGTGACAAATTCACAACAAAGCTTTTCTGTGAGGAATGAAACTACCATGGAGGTTGGAGGAATGGGAGACCGAGTGAGGCGGGGGGGAAGAGAGAGAGACCTGGTGTGATGAAAGGACATGTGGCCCACTGTGACAAATGTTCTCCCGACTTGTGATTTATCACGGCGTGGAGACCGAGAGAGCAACACGAGCAGCAGCTCTGGCTAAACCACTGCAGTTGTGGATAATACAGATGGCTTCCCGTAGAAAAAGAAGTATAACGTTTGCTGTTTTGTAGTAATCATTTATTTATTTGAGCCACAAGTTCACCCACTGTAGACTGTATGACCATAATGAGGCCGAGCACGATTACAGTTTAACATCGGTCACTCTTAACCCACTGAGCCCATGAGTCATTCTGGAGAAGCTGCGTATTATCTTAATGCTCCAGTGGAATAAAAGAGATGCTTGCGCCATTTGGAGTCACGGTTCTATTTCTCATTCAGGCGGAGGAAACAAAACTGCTGAACCGCACAGTTTGGTGGCTTACTGTTTATTGAATACGCTTTAATGGAGCGCGCCGCCATAACGCCGGACCAGCTGCATATAATTAGGAGGCAGGTTGTGTTAGTTTCTTTGTTTATGCTTAGTCTAAACCCCATTATGGTACGTTAGACTGCTAAACAAGTTTTTCTCTTTATAGATACTGAACTTGTCACTTCAATAGTGATGTGAGCAAAATGTACCGCTCACCGAACCCTTAAAATGGAACAATGTTTATTTGCGTCACTGGTTGCAAATAGTATTTGAATATTTTCTACAATCAACAATCCAAATATTCAAAGTGGTCAAAAGATTAAAAGAAAATATTAAAAAAAATCAACATCAGAGACATATGTTTTCTGCCCCCCTATCTGGTTAATGATGTCATGAGCCTTTAGATTAGTCTTGCGACCCTTTGTAATGGTCCTGACCCCTGGTTCGTTTTGGTTTAGTTGATTGAGGGTGGCCATTCCCCGCAAAATTGTCAGAAATACCCAGGCGGCAACCTCCGGTTCTGAAAAGCAAAGCCAATGCAGAAGTATCTTAAACTTGCATTCTTTCTAACAGCCAGCAGGGGGCGACTCCTCTGGTTGCAAAAAGAAGTCAGATTGTATAGAAGTCTATGAGAAAATGAGCCTACTACTCACTTGATTTATTACCTCAGTAAACATTGTAAACATGAGTTTATGGTCTCAATCGCTAGTTTCAAGTCTTCTTCAATACAGCATGATGTTCATTTAGTAAATTATGGTCCCATTCAGAGACAAACAGACCATTAAGATGGCGACGCCAAAAAGCGAAACTCAAGGCTTCAAAACGGTAGTCCACAAACCAATGGGTGACACAATGGTGACTGCGTCCACTTCTTATATACAGTCTATGGAAATACCTCCATTTGAGATTAAAAGCAGATGCAATTTGTAGTAATAATAATGTTTTTAGCACAAATTAATTTAAAATGCAGTATTTAGTAATCAAATGTACTTTAAAACTTACATTTAGCTTCTCTGAGAGAAACTCCTGCTCAGTTTTCTGCATCATTGGGAACAAGATGTTCCCTCTTGACTCTACTGAAAATTAGAAGGAATATTTAAGTTGCTCATTACTGTCATGTCTCTGCTACCCAAACACTTTTATAGTCAACCCATATAACACATGTAGGTTGCAGTGGTGGAATGTAGCTGCAATTAACTACAAGTCTGAGGTACTTGTACTTTAATTGAATATTTCTAATTCATACTTGTTGTTCTTCTGTTCTACTACATTTATTTAACAGCTACAAACTTGACTTTGATTTTTACAAACATATGATCCTGGCCCTGCATATCCACAGGCGTTTGTAGATATTGTGGCTGATAAGACCTGCCCTGTTGGAGTTTAAGCAGGGATTTACATAAAACATGTCACAAAACTTCAGATACTAATAAGAATGATGAAGTTGTAATGTTTCCAGCAACAAAAGTAGCAGGATTGAGAGAGAGGTCAATCCAACCCAAGATACCCATAACCCAGATAAAACGTCCTTGGACACTCTGAAAGGGGCTACAGTATTCTGCATTATTGATATGTTAACTTTTGATGCTTAAAGTACATTTTTACTAGTGATATTCATGTATAGTAATACTTCTACCACCACTGGTAGGTTGTGAAGTTTGTATCGTCTCCTGATGCTCTTTGGATCCCATAAAAAATCCCTCACTTATAGAGACCCTTTCACCAATCCATAATCCATTATTAAGAATAGAAAAGTTAGCAATCTCTGATAATTCACAGTGTGGATGAGATGGAAAAGGATAATTGAGAAATGTCTTGGTGCAGACTAAACAGTGGACCTTTTGTGATTGCTTGCAAGTCTAGTTATTGTTATTACTTTTATGGGTGACACACTTCAGGCAAAAACATTGTTTTTTCATGCACTGGTCAATTTTGAGATTTTGGACTAGTGGAAAGAAAACATCAACAATATACTTTTATGTGTTTATTTTACTACACTTTGTCTACTTGTATCTGTAGAATAATTGTCTTAATGTAAGTAATCAACTGGGGAAGTTTCATGGTGATATTTTTTAGTTTCATTTTCACCCTATTCACCTGTAGTGTCTTACAAAATGTGTGGGATTTTACAATCCATATCTTTCAAGGCCGTTTTCTTAAAAATGAGTTTTTTTTCCTCAGACTGTGAGTCAGTAATCTCCACTTCAGTAGCACTTACATCAACCAAACTTTCCGGTTTCATTCATATCTATATTCTGAAGGTTTTTACAGAGCGGTTTGTTCATATATCATTCATAGTCTGATTTCTAGAACATTTTATTCCTAAAAAACATAGCGGAAATGGATTTTTTAACACTATTGACAGTGTTGAGTGATAAAAAAAAGAGATAGCTGTAAAAAAACTTTTGACTCTAATATGTCAACGAAATGAAACGATCATTTTGAACCTGGCTTTTACCAATGTTCAGATTTCTGTTCTGGAAACTTATGTAAATTAGTGCATATTTAATAAGATAATGCACAATTTGCATATTTAAGCATAATATTTCAAAATAAAATTGCCTTAATGTCAGTAATCAACTGGGAGAGTTTCATGGTAATATCTATTAGTATTAATTTGCTCTAACTTCCCAGATAACCAATGATTTCCAGTATAGACTGCATGAGAATAAAAGCTTCCTGTGAGGTGTACTGTAGCATACTCTGCTGTATTATGCCTTTACATTATAGCCGCAAATGTTGCTGTATATTTTCCACTGGCCTCTTATGTGTCATAAAATATTGCGTTTTAAGGCTTGTTGCCTACAATAAAAGCCGGTGATGTGATGTTGCATTAGCGAAGAAGCTTATATTAAGGTGAAAAACACATATTTTACTCTGATGGTTACCTTCTTCACCTTTTTGGTAAAACTGTCAGCCTGTAGATGACAAAGTAGTCCTTCAACACCGCAATTAAGAATAATGTGTTATTATTAACAGCTGTCATACCAGAGTGAATCCTTTTTCCAGCCATATCAATTTATAATAATGATAGGACCCTAATGACACGTGATGCCTATTCAGGATCATTTCCTTGTGGCTTCTGCACTCACCATCTTCTGCAAATGGGAAAAGAGCCCATTGTGCTGGTATTTTTCTCTCCATGCCCCCCTCTTCTCGGTGAAAGGGGTTCTGGATGCGGCGGTGAAATGCACCACTGGAGCTGTCCATTAAGTGGTGCTGAAATCTATTTCAGCACAGTGAGGCTTTTGATGGCGGCTGGATCAGTATCGGGGAGCTGTCCTTTTACCTGATGCTGAAATGTGTTATAGGATTCTGGCCTTTTAGCGGCGCCCTAAATGTGTTAGCAGGTGTTGTTTGGAGGCGTGCTATTATCCCGGGTGTAGCAGGAAGTGCTAGTCCTTGAAGGGACTGCCAAATCAGCCACTTGTCACCTTCTCTAAAGAGCATGTTGGATAGTATTATTTACTTTGATTGTATTGCTTTTTAAAATAATGTCTTTTTAGAGTTTGCTGTGTGCTGCATACTCCGTCTTTCATCTGTTCCATCAATGACATTTTGTTGTTTTTTTGTTTCTTAAAAGGCTTGAAGATTATTTCAAAAAGCTTTTCACAGCTCACTTTTTTGAAGCGTATCACGGAGTGCAAAAACATGAAACACTGACTTAGAGCCATCCTGAACAAACCCCATTATAATGTTGCTGTTGTCATGACTACGGAGCCTTTTTAAAAAACAAGATGCCGTCCATGTGACACCTGTTGAAAGCATGTCATTAGCATGTATTAGCTCAGGGAGAAACAAATAGGATTTTGGAACTTAAACTTTAGAATAAATGGTTGCATACAGTAAATGTAGCTTTTCAGGGCTACAGCAGAAACTTTAGTTTACCAAGTAGTATCACAAATGCATCTAAAAGTGTGAAGTCGATAATCAAGATGTTACTACTGGAAGACCTGATTGACTTCTGTCTGTATTTCTTGCGGTTCAGTCCTCCTCTCCAGCAGGGAGGGCATACTGTACACAGAGAGCATGCTAATAAGGATGGAAACTCATTCGCCACCGCACACGTCATCGGCACGGTTGTGGGATCCGGCTCTGTTGACATTTCACGGCTGAGTGGTGTGAAGGCTGGTGAGTCACACCTGGCACAAAGCGATGTATGCCGGCGAGAGGAGAAACTGCATCCTGATGCATCCCCTCTCTTGTCAGGATGACGGGTCCGGGCTGTATTTATGTAAGGACCTCACATAGAGTATTCACAGGGAGAAGGAGCAGGAGGAGAGATGGAAAAGCAATTACTTTTTTTTTTTTTTTTTTCCCCAATATCCCGATGCTTGCCATCATGTGTCAGACAAGAAGGAGCGGAAAAAATTGAGGCGCAGAGTCCTACGACGCACCATCTGCCGGGAAGCAGAGTGTCGGGAGTGTGAATCCCAGACCTTTGGTGTTGCTCCGTGTCAACGCCGCAGTAATCACTTATCCATCCTCGACCTCTCTCTGGGGCGATGTATTTGTGAGCAAGCTCCTTCCATCATTCACTAGTGTCCGCATCAAAATTTACGTTCCAAGAAATAACACTGCAGCCTGCAAGGAAATGATACCTCCTCAAAGTATTTAATCAAAACAAGTCACGGGGGTGGTATAGCACTGGACAACTTTTGTTTTTGAAACATCCCATTACACTTGTTCCCCTGGCTATGCTACGCACTGGGGGGCTTGCTGCATTGATATAAGAATTAATGTAACGCTGATGGATGGCTTTGGCCATGCGCAGTGACAGAATATGTTCTGGGAGCTGGCTATAAATCGCAAATATATATGTTTTTTATGTTCCATTTTCTCCACAAATGGGTGTGTTGGGACACATTTTGTGGATGTGGATGTGTGCATGCATAAGCTTAAAAGCAAATAGGGATCACATTTTATGCATATGGGTGCAGACACTGAAAACAACACAATATGATTTAAATAATCGTATATTTACAGTCAGTTGGCAATGTTCTGTGTTATTTGAGCTTTTAAAGTCTTTTCTCAGAACGTCCTGTGGCGTTCCGCTCCGCCTGGCTGTGATTTATAACTTCCTAGAGTTTCAACAAGAGACTTCGTCGAAAAACACACCAGATTTCCATGTAATGTGCGTGAATCCCTCTCGTACACAGTGGTGTTAGCAGGGATTTAATGCTTTAGTTCTCCAAATATCTCAATTAAAAAAGCTGTACAGCCAGAGCACTCAAGGAAACAACTGTTTGCTCTACGCAAACTAAAAGCCTTGGACAGACTTTGCTTTGGTTGGTGCCTCTCAAATTAAATTGAGGGGAAGAAAACAGAAATTGAATTCAATCTGTGCAACTTTTATTTACTGGCTTTCAGACCGGCAGCCCTTCGCTTTTCGCCTCGTCCTCTCAATTTGAATGATCAGAGGAGTATCACTTCACTTTTCAGAGTTTCCACTTGATTGACTTTTTGATTCCTATCCATCTCTTCTGTCTGCTCAGTCTATAGAGGCTGTTTTGAATGGTGGGTCCATTATTTATTTATTTTTTTGAGGATTTTATATCTTTCTGTAGCTTTTCAGTGGTGTTCCTTTTATATATTTATATCTGAACTTTTAAATTTTGGTCCAAGTGTGTATGTTTTAGCATAAAATGCTATTTTCCCAAGCCCTTCTAAAAACGTCTTCCCATATGACCGGATGTAGGCTTCTGCATGGTGACGCTATTTATATCTGCCGGGCCCTGTCTAGGATTATTTCACAACAACGTCCGATTCACTGTACATTATCCCTCGGTCCCCATACGTCACTGCGTTTTTCTAACGGCTGAGTGGATGTTTCCATTTTAAAAACCCGGAAAAGAACGCAGATAGACAAATATCAGAGACTTTTCTGAGTCAGTCAGTTCACCTCTCGGCTGTATTGAAGCAATCTAAATATAAATGCCAGAGGCAAAGTTTGCAAGGTTAATTGAAGATGCCTCTTTAACAAGAACAATTATTTTTTATCTACACAATCATCACCCCGTGGCCATGATTTTGTTTCCAGTAATTACAGAACTATAATCGGTGCCAAAATAATGCATCAGTGTATCGTGTTTTCAGATTATGGCAGGTATTGATTAGTTGGAAGTTTTAATTGGGCAAAAGTGCTTCCAGGAAGTTCATTATGTCGACTGCTAACTTGGCATTAGCAGTGAAATGATGAGAAAGAAGTGAGTGGATGGCTCTGTTTGTTTGGCACAACCAGTCAGTTAATTCCCGACTTTCCGTGAATGTGTATTCAAACAGAGCCACCCCTCAGGAGCATTTATCACTGCCCTCTCCTGTCCATTTGTCAACATCAGAGACATGAGGTTTGTAGACTGACTCTGTAACACAGCCACAATAAGGTGGTTATTGTGTTCTCGGCTGCTGCGGCCCGACCACATAGCATCCGTCATCAGCCAATAGGGCTTTCGCCCAGAGTGGCCGTCATTAGTTTGGGGCTGATTGATTGGCTGTTGAGAAGTCGTTTCAGTTTCATACATCATCGTCTTGATGGTAAACACAGGCTGAGTTGTTGGAGAAGGCTGCTAATGTAGTTTGGAGCCACAAGTGGCTGGCGCTGTGAACACTAGGTGGGCTTTCATTCTTTTTCATACATCAAAGTGACAACATAGCCATTACTGTAGGTCTGGTGGCTTTATAAGGCAAGAATAATAATACAAAAAGATTTCTGATTCTTCAAAATGTTTTTTTTAACATTTTGAAGAATCGGAGAAGCCAAGAACATTACCCACAACTAAACCATCATTTTCATCATTGCAGACCAGGCTGGGAGATGACATTTGGGCTGCTTTTGTTAACATCTGGTGGGGTTTTGAACATATTGAAAAAAGAATATTACCAAACAAGCTGTCATTTTATGGTCAAAAACAGATACACAATTCAGTCAACTTTGTTGTGTCCAATCACTCATATTATTGACTCACATAATTTGAGCAATATTTGATTGACATGAGTTGTATTCAATCATCGCTAGGGATAATGGAGGACCTACTTACCTTGCCGTCATCATTGACATGAGAATTTCTGTATTTGGCCGTCCTACTGCACTCTTTTTGGGTTGCAATATCTAACATTTTATCTCTGGCTATTTGATGCAGATATGAACCTTTGTATGCTTATGTGTTTTATATTGCACATAATGGTTTTATGGTTTTACATAGGTGTCTGGCGAGGTTATGATTTGGGCTGTTTTTTATTGAATTGGGCAGGCTGGAAACTGTCAATCTGATCTGGCAACACTGATAAAGTGTCTCAACATCTATTGGATGGATTGCCATGACATCTGGTACAGACATTTATTTATTCATCAGGATGAATTGTTACACCTTTGGTGATCCCTTCACTTTTCATCTAGTGCCATTATCATGTCAATCTCACTTAATTTCATCTAATACTTGTGTTAAGTGCTAATTAGCAAATGTTAGCATGGTAATATGATGGTAAATTAGGTAAACATATAGCTGCTAATCATCAGCGTATTAAGGAACGAGTGTGTAGCATTTAGGGGGATGTTTTGGCAGGAATTGAATATAATATTAATAAAAATATTTTCTTTTGTGTATAATCACCTGTAAATAAGAATTATTGTGTTTTCTTTACCTTAGAATGAGCCGTTTATATCTACATAGGGAGCGGTCCCTCTTCACAGAGCCAGTCGCCATGTTTCTACAGTCGACCAGAACGGACAAACCAATCACTGGCTCTAGATGGGGCCATTCGCGTTTTCACATTTTTGCGTCGTCCACCGTAGTTCTCCTACACACTTGGCACACGGGATAAGTTGGTTGCAATCTTCAACCTCACCACTAGATGCTGCCAAATCCTACACTCAGCACCTTTAACATTGTGAGGATGTTAGCATGTTCACATTTAGCATTTAGGTCAAAGCCCCACAGAGCTGCTAGCACGGCTGTATAGATTCTTGGTCTTGTTTGAAAAAGTAGGTGTTGCTCCAATTCAGCTCTCACTTTACTCAAGTAGAAAAACTAACTAACTATGCTGTATGCTTGCACCTACACATTTACAACTTTTACTGTAGGGACTGTGAAAAATGGCTAATCAAGTCACTAACAAAACTGAAACTGACGAGTGAAAGTAAATTACAAAACAGAATGATGTTTGGTTCAAGGGTGGATTTTATGCTTTGAGGCCACCTTTTCGAAGGACGAGCCCCTTTCTGCCCATGGTGCTCTGTCGGTCACGTGACTCATTCATTCGGGATTCCAGGGTAATTGACTTTACCGAGCTGCCACCTGATTTTAATTAACAGTGCAGCACATTGGGTCGCCACACACCTGCAATATAAAGACTCCAACTGGAGACCAAGGTATTAATTAACATTAAGTACATCTCAGAGCAAATCAAAGCAAGTCATTTCCTCTCGGTGTTTAATAGGGATTGTACAACACTTTTTGTGGATGTAATTAATTGAACAAGCATGAAAACACGTCTGGTTCTTATCGTGAAATGTAGACAACATAAGAGGATCCTTTCAGCGCTGCTGCTGCTGCAGCAGCAAACTGAATATGCTAATTATATTTCAGCCTCAAAGATTTAGTTAAAATCTCAAACGGACTGAACTTTATTAAAAGTAGTTTTTCTGCCTCAGTCTTAACAAGTCTTCCACTTTATTGCAACTACTTCATCCCCTTGGATCATAACTTTTTACAGCCTTTAAACATAATTTCAAACATTCTCACTATTGACTCAGTGTTATTACTTCCTGCTGTGCGGTGTGTGAGTGTAAAATTCAATTCTGTTACATTACATTCAAGCCACTTAGTGTTTCCGTGCCATTACTAACGCGTCAGTGCAGCGGCACATTAGTGTTTTGTTTCTAATCACAGCAAGAAAGTTACATAACCCAGAAATTGTTCTATACAAATGCTGCAGGAATACTGGCAGGAAACCGAATCAAAGACTTTATGCTTTAACATCTTGTAGTGTTTAGCTGTAGTTTGCTCCAGCTGGTCGGTGGTACTTTGAATTTCCTCAACTGACCTCAAACAGCTGCCGGGTCACAAACGGTCTCATTTTACAGCTAAACAGAACACTACAAGATGTTACTGAAAACATTTGAGGTGAGAAATATGCATTACAGTAACAGAATATTAACTCATATTTGATCAACGCTGCCTAGTTTGACTGTTTGATTGGAGTTTGCAAGTGATTGACAGCTGCCTCCGTTGAATGAACAGCCAATAGGAACGCTCTCTCTCTGAAATGACCTGTGATTGGCTAAAGTCTCTCATCACAGGCTAGATTTTTTTAAAGCCTGAAAACAGAGCCATGAGGAGGTGCAGAAGTCTAGTTATCTCCCAGAATAACAATATGCTGAAAGGTTATTATGTAATTTTTGCCCAATGATGCAAAAAATCTACTGCCTACTGCCACTTTAATTTGCCCAGTTTACCAGCAGCTTCATACCACAACATTGTCTCTGACTAATAAAGGAATAGGGGACCTGATTTTAATGACAAGGACCTTTTATTTTGTATAGTGAATATGAATATGGGAGTCATTAATATGTGACTGTGATTGAAACCAAGAGTGTTATAATTGTCCTTCTGGATGCAAATGAATATTAGATGAGTTTATATTCCTCGTGAATTCTGCATTAAAGTTGCAGTATTTAATTTGGATGTGCATTTTTAATTGATATCAACTCACTCTGCAACATGTAGCCCTGCATGAAGCTTTAAAGAAGAGATGCTCAGCGTCTCTCTCTCTCTCTCTCTCTCTCTCTCTATATATATATATATATATATATATATATATATTTCTCTGTCTCTCTCTCTCTTTATATATATATTTCTCTGTCTCTCTCTCTTTCTCAGTCTCGCTGTCTCTCTCTCTCCCTCTTTCTCTTTCTATCTATCTTTCTATCTCTCTCTCTTTCTCAGTCTCTCTTTCTCTCTCTCTCTCTCTCTCTCTCCCTCTTTCTATTTCTCTGTCTCTCCTTCTCAGTCTCTCTGTCTCTCTCTCTCTCTCTCTCCCTCCCTCTTTCTATTTCTATCTCTCTCTCTCACTCTCTCCCTCCCTCTCTCTCTCTCACTCTCTCCCTCTCTCTCACTCTCCCTTTCTCCCTCTCTCTCCCTTGCTCCCTCCCTCTCTCTCTCTCTCTCC